>SCDY01000042.1:0-122469 GCA_004143825.1 Drosophila micromelanica | reverse complement strand
ATACTGTATTTAAAATATAAACATATTTGAAAATAAATTTTTTTTGAAATTTTCGGTAAAAATATCATGTACCCCCCCCTATTGATTTTGGAAAAAAAATTTTTTTTCAAAATTTAGATTTGCGAATATATGTTTTTAATCGATTCCGGGGGTCATAATTAGTATAAAAAACAACATTAAGAGTGATTTTGGGGAGGTCAAATTTTTGGTCAAAAATCATGCCAAAATTCACAAAAATTTTAACATGTAAAGCTCTTGGAACCATAGCTCCCATATTTCAAACTCCCATAACTTTGTCAAAAATGAACCGATTTTCATGTTTGATGGCATTTTGGTTATGATTTCTTAATTAAATTAATACTGTATTTAAAATATAAGCATATTTGAAAATAAATTTTTTTTTGAAATTTTCGGTAAAAATATCATGCCAAAATTCACAAAAATTTTGACATGTAAAGCTCTCGGATCCATAGCTCCCATATTTCAAACTTTCATATCTTTGTCAAAAATGAACCGATTTTCATGTTCGATAACATTTTAGTCACGTTTTGTTCTGCAGATACTTTGTGTATTTAAAAGTTTGAGTCTGTTTATGTTTTAATTTCGTACACTTGCAACACTGTGCAGGCAACCGAAGGTATGCCGACCTAGACCTTGCACGACTTGACCACACCCATATGCATAGATATGTGAGCCATATGCATAGCAGTTCCCACACAGATCGAGACGCTGAAGGCGTTGGCCACTTCGAGATCCATCAGCGCATCAATCAATAATTTATGAAGAAGCTGTGACATTTGCATGGCTTAAACAAATAAAAACAAAAACATAAACATGTTAGAAATTTAATTAAGTGATATTGGTGTGTAACGATGTCAGAAGGCGCACAAGGCAAACATTTTGAAGTTAACACTTGATTAACTTTTAAATCTGAGCTCTAGCTATGCAGACTGACACCAGTTCCTTCACGGGCATTATTATTAATAACATTAGTTTAATAACGGTTTAGCCTTAGAATCTCATGATTGCTCCACTGCCAAAAAAATAAAATTGAAACGAGAAAAACTTGAAATATTTTAGCTGGCCTGCAAGTTGAACCGCATAGTCAATGATAACAGTTGTTGCTCTTTGAAAAGCTCAATTCATATATATATGACAAACAATATAGGTATTTTCTGATGTGCATAAATTCAAAAGTTAGCTTTCGGTTTCACTTCTTAAGTCAATTAGCATAACTGGCAATTGGCAGCTCCCGAAAACCGAACCATCCCAATATATATTTTATAGAATCAGTCGCCGATTGGCTTTGAAGCGCTTTAGAACTCAGCTGGAGGGCTATATTATCTTTTAGATACGGAAGAAATTCGCTCCGCTCACTTAAAATTCTGTTCGATTCTTGGAATAAAATGAATTTTCATGCTTTTGTTTTGTTTATTTTACGTGGCATATTTCTGTGTTTTTATATGATTTAATAATTTTAATGGCATTATTGGCAGGCATTCATAAGTAAGGCCTTTTTAACATGATTTTTATGGCTTTGGTTATAAATAAAAGCAGCTTCCGTATAGCTGCTAAATAGCCCAAATTTGTTGTGTTCAAATTAATAAACACTTGTTAATTGGACTTAATTACAGAAGGTGAAAACTGTGGTAAGGTCTTGAGAAAGGAAAAGGGAACGGAGAAGATACATATGGATCTTAGCTGGAAATGTGATCTACCGAAGAAGTACGTACCAAAATTCTATGGCAATTTATAATCTTAGAAATACATAGACAAGTAGTTTAAAGATTTAGCTGCCTTGCATTACAATAACTGGTTGTAGAATACCAAATATGAGGCTGAGTTTATTGGCCTAAACAATACCGTAGATCAGCACATTGTTAACGATTCAAATTCCGTTTTGTATATCCATAAATTCGGCGTAAATTGGTTTCGGAACCAAGAACTCTTGCTAGAGAATCATAAGATGCAGTCAGCATTCATAAAATATATTTTGTTAATAAACAACATTTTTGGCTATTAGCACGGAAACGGCCAAATGGCCATCGTGGCTAAAGCGTTTCGGTCTGTTATCAAGCATGAAGCTGGGCAACGTCTTTATACACAAACAATAGACTGAGCACCGAAACTACTGACAGTTGATTATGTTTATTGGTTTTTCATCGATTTCGCTTTGGACCGTCTCGTTTTTCTCACGTATAAAGCCATATAAAAGTTGGCAACACGCGTCCGACCAGCTTGCAGTACGTTAACAAACTTTGAACCTCGCAGAGCTCGCGGCGCGATCAGCGCATGGCTAAAACACGAATTGGATAAAGAAAAAAAAAACGAAAGAAGACAAACAAATCAAAGAAATTAAATTTAATTTATTAATTAAAAGTGTTGTTGGTGCTCAAGAAATATGCGAAATTTTGTAAGCGGCAATCTTTTGTGTTTAAGTTTAAAGTGACTCCAAACGATCCAAAAAAAGCTGATAAATTTGTTCGTTTCTCTCGTTGATCAGTTGACCACGTTGTTGTGCCTGGCGCTGCTGTGGAGCCAGCTGGACGGCCGCCTGGTCCGCATACGACGCATTCGACGCCTGGTGGGCAGCAGCGAGAGGGACGCACAGATTACGGATTATCGGGTCTCGCCGCTGGACGATGAGGGCGTCTTTAAGTTCGCCTTCAAGACCAGCAACGGCATCGATGTGCAGGCCGCGGGCAGTGCCCTGGAGACCATCGGCATTTACAGCTACACCTCGCCGGAGGGCGTGCCCATCGAGACGCGCTACATAGCCGATGAGCTGGGCTTCCATGTGGTGGGCAGACATCTGCCGCAGCCGCCGCCGACGCCCAGCTACATCCTCCGCTCCCTGGAATACATACGCACCCACAACGAGGATGGCTCGCTGAAGGCGAACGTGTTTTAAACGCCCGCAATCACAAAATCACTCAGAAGAAGGCTGATAATACCATATACCGTATATATATATTTACATCTAGTGAAAACCCAACAAATATCTTTTTATTGTTGGTTTTCGATTTGCTCTTGGAACTCGCTAGTTGTTCCGTTTGTATATATATAAATCATGTCATCAATTAAAGCTCATATTCCGCCATCTGCATAACTGGATTATGCATCAGGCAAAGTCATATATCTACAGATATTGACAGCATTAATTTATAACAGCAACAGAAAGGCCCATTTACACCCAAATATAGTTAAATCGAATAATATAAATACCACATAGATGTGTTTAACTTTGGTCTGATGACCCCAACAAATCAACTCTTCTTGCCAGATTAACCATAAAAGATATCCATATGATAATCATATGACGTTTGAGCTCATCAATATTTATGTCGCCAGCCCAGAAGTCACAAATTAAGCTGAATCGAAGTCAAACCAGATTCTATTTGGAGTGCTTTTTTGGTTCTTTCCGGGTATTGTTGAATTCGCATTGTTATCAGATTGGTTCAATATTACTTGCGCATTTCCAAGAGCAAATCGACTCTTAGATATATTTGAAATAATTCTAGTAAAATATATTTTTAGAGTTTAACCTGAAGATTAAATTGACAACTACATTTTAATATTTAATACTTTTTGAAACTTTTTTAAGCAATTTTCACAGATGTTCATCTCATTTTTTATAAACCTTTGCAATATAGGTATATAGAGATGCACATATGTTGATATTCTATATTAAAGTATATTTGAGAAAAAAAACATGATTGTTTTTAGTTCATCCTGCAGATTAATTTGCCAGCTACATTTTAATATCTAATATTTTTTAAACTTTTTTAAACAGTTTCCTCAGATGTTAATCTCTTTTGTTATAAATATTTGCAATATAGGCATATATAGATACACATATATATATTCATATTCTGATTAAATTCATTGCGCTGGCATCAAGTTCATTGCAAGCACTTTGACACGCTCCCTGGCACTGGGCCACATACAATGCTCATTAATTTTCCGACGCACTCGAAATGATCATTGTGAATGCTGATGCTGATTATACCTGCTGCCAACAATGATAATGATGATGATGATGATGATGATGATCGTGTTCAAAAATAGGCCGCCTTCGTTCTCCCAATCTCCTGGTGGACTGGCGACACTTGTGCGCGACTCTCGCGCTAATTTGCTTTATGATAGACATGAAAGATCAGCATAAATATATATCTTTTGGAGACAAATTTCTTTTTCCCTTCTGTTGAGCTGGCGGGCGCTTTTCATGCCTCAGTCTTGCCTTGGCGGTCGTCGGGAACGGTGCGTTTTCTTTTTTGGTTTTCCCAATTCCTGGAAATTGTTTTTCGCCTACCATCTGATGTCCTGGCTACTTTATTTGTGATCTAATGTCGAGTTCTTATCGGATCTGCTGACATATGTCGCACTTTGATTTATAGTTTCCATATAGATTTCCATGCGGTTATTGTTGTGTTCTTATCGCGTTGACAAATGTGAAAATAGTTTTTTATATAAATATACATATATATGCAGATGAAGTGCTGTGCGGCCTCTTGCGCTATTTATAAAGCCGCCGTAATCTTAATGGATTTTCATTCCATCTACCTATATATTCATCTATATTTTCAGCCTGTGCTCGTCTTCAAATATGTTCTGAGAACTGAATTTAATTAATGGCTTGTTATTTTTAAAAGAAGCAAAAACAAAAGAACGCGTGTAAAGGTGGAAAAGAAATAGATTCGATCGAATATATAGATTATTATAAGGCATCAAAATGTTGCCAGCTGAACATTTTGTTTTATGTCTGCTGAGCTGCATCGCATTTGCCGGAGGTAAGTGGGCGACATGGAGTTCAAAATGGACTATTGGGAAATGGGAAATGAGAAATGTGATATATATCATAAATGAGGCGACAACTAAAAAATAATATGACAAAGTGATAGTTTGAGCAGATTGAAGTGCTACAGTTCACAGTTGTACGGGAAGTCATAAATAAGCTCGGTGTATAAATAGATGTTATAGTAGCCAAAACTTGTAACCTTTTCTAATGGGCCATAAACATATCCACATGTGCCATAAAAACCATTTGATATAATATCTATGACTAAGATTTGAATAGCTTTTATGACACAGTTTCATATATACATATATATGTTTGCGTATGCCAGATCTAGATCAACATATCGATGAATCATTGCCGGTTTGTCCCTGGCACATCTTTAGCATTCTGACTGACCCCTCGTCGCAGCCCTACAAATAGTCCACTTAATTACCGGCGGGAATTTACAAACTATAAACATAAATACTGATCGTAAATTTCGGGAGAGTCAAAAATAAACATCATGATAATAAAAATAGTTTTACCTTCGATTTATAAGAGTTCTTCGTATAAAAAACTATACAATTATTTCAAAGATAGCCGCATTAAAAATTAACTAAAAAGTGGCTGCAGTTGGGCTCGAAGGCTTGAACCTTTAATAAAATTAATTGGGATAGTACTAATAATAAGATATAAAATAATTACTATAATTAATTTTTAGCAAAAAAACTATACAATTATTTCAGAGCTAGCCGCATAACAAAGATAACTTAAAAGTGGCTACCGGTGGGCTCGAAGGCTTAAACCTTTCCCTTTCTTTTTTAGTAAAAGTAATGGGGATAGTACTAATAATAAGATATAGAACAATTAATATAATTAATTTTGAATAAAAAAATATATACAATTATTTAAGAGCTAGGCTCATTACAAAATTAACCAAAAATAGTGGCTGCGGTTGGGCTCGAAGGCTCGAACCTCGAAATTAATTTTTTAGTAAAAGTTATTTTAATAGTACTATACTAATAATAAGAGTAATGCTAATAATTCAGTTTTGATATTAGTAATAGGAAAGAGATTAACGATCGATCATTTCACAGTATCCCATGCCGTCTATGAGGACTGCCAGACTCCACCGCCCGTGGACCATGCCAGGGCGGAGCTCTTCGAGAGCGAGCACATCAACACCGCCATTTACAGCTGTGCGGTGGGCTACTTGATGAAGGGTCCCAACGAGCTGATCTGCAATGTGGACACCGAGGAGTGGGTGGGGGAGCCGCCCAGCTGCAGCAAGGGTGAGTCAGAATGTGGGAAATACTCATTTCGGGGCCGTGCTCATTGGTTGAAATCCGTCTACAGTGAATACCCATCGCAACTCGCAACTGAAGAAGAAAGTGCTGGCCATTCCCGAGGATCCGAATGTGGACAGCGAGCTGGCGCAAAAGCTCGACGTCAGCTGCATTCAGGCCAAGTTGCAGGCGCCCGAGATAAGCCACGGCACAGTGTCCAAATACGAGCGCCGGCGCAACGGGAACAAGATCTTCCTGGTGGCCTTTTACGCCTGCGACGAGGACTACGCCTTCGAGCGAACCCAGGAAAACGTGCTCTACTGCGGGTCCAAGCAGTGGCTGGGTGAGCTGCCCACCTGCCTGCCACGCGTTGAGTATCCCACTGAGGATTACGACGACGAGGACAACGACGACGACGACGAGGACGATTACGACCAATTGAATTTAAGTGGGGAAAGAAACTTGAGTGAGACTGCGGAGCCTGCGGAGCCAGCGGCACCACCACCACCGCCACCACCAGTCGAGAATGAGAGCGACGGCCTGAAGGAGGTGGGCTCAGAAGTGGAGGATCTGGAGCCACAAGTGGAAGTGGAAGTGGAGCCTGAGGTTCAACCTGAACTGGCTACCAATCAGGAGACCAAGGAAGCAGAAATCGAGTCTGTAACGGAGCCTGCACCAATCGCACAGCTCGAACCGGAACCGGAACCGGAACCAGAACTGCATGCAGCAGAAGTGGAACCAGAAATTGTGGTGCGCGTGGATGAACCGCAGCCGAAACCGGAAACGGAACCGGAATTGGAGTTGCAACCAGAGCCAACGGAGCGGGAAGTTGAGGGTCCTGCCACCGACATCAACATTGTGGTTGCGCCCACCAAGGACTCGTATACGCCACGCCTGCTGGACGAGAACTGCGGCGAGGATCGCGGCGGCTGCGCCCACAAGTGCCAGCGGCTGCTCTTCCCCGGCGAGAACGAGCCGCGCCTGATGTGCACCTGCCACGAGGGCTACACCCTGGATCCGAAGGATTACACCAGCTGTCACGGTGGGTAACCGACAGACCATCTTTTGTATTCACCTGAAACTTAAACCCCTTTTGCAGACATCGACGAGTGCCAGGAGTCCAATGGCGGCTGCTCGCAGATCTGCAACAATCTGCCCGGCGGCTTCGATTGCGCCTGCGAGAAGGGCTACGAGATCGATGCTGCCACGGGCAAGACCTGTGTGGGTAAGTAAATTCCCAGGGGTGAATCCTGTCCAACTGTGGTGCCAATTAATGATTGGTTTCTCCGAATGCGCAGACATCGATGAGTGCGCACAGCCGGAACTGGCCGCCGAGTGCGCCGATGGGTGCGAGAATACGCCCGGCTCCTATCGCTGTGTGAACGCACTGAACACCAAGGAGACGCAGGAGGAGGCTGTCCAGGAACCGGAGCAGCCCGAAGAAGAGGAGCCAGCTGTGGCTGTGCCCAGCTGCAATCCGGGCTTTGTCCTAGCGCCGGATGGCAGCGCTTGCCAGGACATCAACGAGTGCGACATCGTCGTGGAGGACGGCAGCGATGCGGACCATGTGCCGCATCGCGTCTGCCAGCAGCAGTGCGAGAATACTCTGGGCTCGTACCGGTGCAGCTGCCGCGAGGGCTTCCACCTGCTGGAGGATCAGAGCAGCTGTGCGCCCGACGGCTGCCAGCAGCTGGACAATCCGCAATTGAATCGCACGCGCTGCGCCCACGAGTGCCAGGATCTGAGCGATGGCGGCTACGTGTGCGTCTGTCCCGAGGGCTACCGGCTGGGCGAGGATCTGCACAGCTGCGAGGTGCTGGAGACGGTGTGCAGCCGGGATCAGGGCCACGAACGGTGTCGTCCGGGCAGCTGTCGCCCCAGCGAGGACAACAGCACCTTCAGCTGCCTCTGTCCGCCAGGCTACACGAGCGAGGTGTTCAGCTGCCAGGACGTGGACGAGTGCGCGCTGGGCACGCACAAATGCAGCCACGACTGCTTCAACACCGCCGGCGGCTATCAGTGCCTCTGTCCGCGCCACATGTCGCTGCAGGAGCCCAACGGCCACGTCTGCGTCGCCCCCGATCCCTGTGCCGTGAACAACAACGGCTGCGAGCAGCTCTGCCTCAGCGCCGAGGGCGGCGCCTGCACCTGCACCAAGGGCTACCAGCTGGGCGGCGATGGCAAAAGCTGCCAGGACGTGGACGAGTGCCAGGTGAACAACGGCGGCTGCCAGCAGCTCTGCCGCAACCAGCCAGGTGCGTATGAATGCGCCTGCGCGCCCGGCTACGAGGCGCTCCTCCTCACGCCCGGAGACAGCGTCTACTGCCTGGACATCGACGAGTGCGCCACGCGGACGCATCGCTGCGGGCCGAGCATGCGCTGCGAGAACCTCGACGGCTCCTACACCTGCCTCTGCGCGCCGGGCTACGCCTTGGGTCTCTCCTCATCACCATCATCTCCATCATCCCCATCATCCTTAACATCTGCGCTTGCTACGCCCGCTTGCTTGGACATTGACGAGTGCTCCTTGTCCAATGCCAACTGCTCGCATTTCTGCCTCAATCTGCCGGGCGGCTTTCAGTGCGAATGTCCGGCGGGCTTTCAGCTGGCGCCCGATGGCTTCTCCTGCGTGGACATTGACGAGTGCGCCCTGAATTTCGGTAATTGCAGCAGTGTTTGCATTAATCTTCTAGGTGGGCACGCCTGCGCCTGCGACAGGGGCTACGAGCTGGGCGGCGACGGGACGAGCTGCCAGGATGTGGACGAGTGCGCCGGACTGCTCTCCGGCGGCTGCACGCACGAGTGCATCAACAAGCCGGGCAGCTACGAGTGCGGCTGTCCGCTGGGCTACCTGCTCCAGGAGGACGAGCGCAGCTGCCGCCCCGCCCTGGTGGGCTGTCCGCCCGGCACACGCCACACGGACCAGGGCTGCGAGCCCATCGAGTGCGGCCTCGGCCTGCTCCTCGGCGCCGACGGCAGCTGCGTGGACATCGACGAGTGCCGTGTGAACAACGGCGGCTGCTCCAATCTCTGCCAGAACACGGAGGGCTCCTACAAGTGCGCCTGTCCGGCGGGCCACCAGCTGGCCGCCAATAAGCGCGACTGCGCGGACATCGACGAGTGCGCCGTGGACAACGGCGGCTGCGAGGGCAGCTGCCACAACGAGCTGGGCGGCTTCAAGTGCCAGTGCCCGGCCGGGCAGAGATTGTCCTTTGACGAGCGCAGCTGCTACGAGCTGCCCAAGACTGCTCCGGCGCCGCCTGTGATGCCGGTGCGTCCACTGCCGACCCTGAGACCACTGAAGCCAGTGACACCAGCGACACCACTTCAACCGGAAACACCCCTCGGACCAGTGACCCCTCTGCGACCGGAGACATCCCTTAGACCAGTGACCCCTCCGCGACCGGAAATATCCCTGCGACCGCAGACACCCCTTAGACCAGTGACACCCCTGCGACCCAGTTCCGTTCCACAGCTGCCAGCTCAGCCGGATATTCAGGTGAGGGATCAGTGCGTGCGCTTCCAGGCGCCGGACAACGGACAGGCGCACTGCAACAAGTATCGCCACAAGCGCATGTTCTTCTACAACACGCGCTGCAAGGTGCGCTGCAATCCCGGCTACCAGCTTATAGGCTCCGAGATCAGGAGCTGCGGCGCCTCTGGCAACTGGGAGGGGCAGCCCAACAAGTGTGTGCGTGAGTATCGAATATTTTGCTCCTCTGTCAAAAAATGTTTCCTTAACTGTGTTACTTTTATAGCCATTGCCCAGCCACGGCTTTGGATGGCGGGCACGGAGCAATCTGTGTCCAGTCAAGCGGCCTGTCCGGCGCTGCCGGCGCCGCGCAATGGCGTCATCTCGCCCGCCGGCTGCACGCAGCGCGCCTCCAGCTTCGGCACCGTCTGTCGGCTGCAGTGCAACATGGGCTTTGTGCCCGTCGCCGGCTTGATGACCAGCTGCCTGAACGGCTGGTCCCTGGGCAGCGTCCTGGAGTGCAAGCCCTTTGGCCACAGCAACAGCATCTTTGACCTTCAGTCGCCCTGGCAGAAGCAGCACTTCAGGCAGCAGACCAACTACCAACCGGTGCCCAGGCAACAGCCCATCCAGCCCATCCGTCCGATCCAGTCCGTTCAGTCCGTTCCCTACATTAGGTGCCCCGAGAACGTGGTCATCCTGCTGAATGCGCATCAGAGCACGGCGCTTGTCACGCTGCAGCGTCCGGTCACAAATCTCGACTACCATCACGTGGTCGCCTTTCCGGCTTGGGCCAAGCACCTGCAGGGTCATCTGCCCGCGGGCACGCATAAGATCGTCTTCAGGGCGCACGATCCGGTGAGCTCGCAGAGCGTCGGCTGCCAGACGATCATCACGGTTAAGCAGGCGGCTCGTCCGAGCTCACTGTCCACGTTCCCCGCTTTGCGTCTGCCGCAGTTCCAGTCCGCTCGACTTCCGAACTTTGGCATCGCCTCACAACCTTTTGCCAAGCTCACCGATGCCAGACGCGTCGAGCTGCCAGCGGAAGCTGAAGTGAGTCCAACTGCGAGAACTCTGGAAAACACACGCATCGATTTGGGCTCATCCTCCTCCTCCGGCTACTGTCCGCCCTCGTTTGAGGTGCGTTTGAAGGAGAATCAGAGTCTGCGCTCCGTTGTCTGGGAAGAGCCGCGTTTCGAGGGCAAGCTGCTCAAGATCTACAAATCATCCGTAAGTAATTTACAAAAGAATAGAATTTCCCATCTAGTTATCCTGCTTGAACCCATCTAACAGTTCCCTGGCGCGTTGTTCGGACTGGGTGATCACGACATCAACTACGAGGCCACCACCACGGACGGCGTGAAATTGCACTGCAGATTCCAAATCCATGTCAAAGGTGAGTTCAGTTGACTTGACCCCTTGTCAACTAACCCTAAACCGATACCCTCCCTACACCCTATCCCGAAACAGCCCCAGAATCCTTGCCTGCGCCCACGCCACCCGAAATTAGTTATCCGGAGCTGTCGCCTGCACCCGCGGCACTGACCCAGGCCACGCACGAGTCGTACGTGGTCTGTCCGGGCAAGGAGCCCGTCCAGGTGACCGCCAGCCAATCCGTAAGTGAAACTTGGTCGCCTCGCTAAAATCAATCAAAAGCCAAAGCTTCATCCACTAACCGTAATGCGAGTAACTTGACCAAGGCTTTGCATCTCTGAATCTGTATCTGTAATGAAACTGTATCTTTGTATCTGTATCTAGGTCAACCTGCCCGTGGGCTGCACTCTGAAGAACGTGCGCCCGCAAACCTCGACACAGACGCATCCGAAACGGGTTCTTCTCACCTCGCTCTGGCGTCAATATAATAATTTCTAACTATTTCTATCTATCATAATGAACATTTGTAAAACTAAATGCATTTTTTTATAACTTTTTTTTATTTTTGTAATTTAAATAAATATTTCAATGATATGTACTTAGAAATTATTATTTCATTCGATTTCAATTGGTAAAACAAAAAGTTTTATTCATTGTCTACTTTAGCATATTTTGAACTGTTTTAGTATTTCCGTGTTTAGCGTAAATTTCTGAGTTTATTGCATCAGAAAGCACACAAAGGGCACGCATTGAAAAAAAGCTCAACAGTGCTGACCTTTATCGCGTCCACAGTGCTGCCCAATCGCAGATAGGCAGAGACTGCTGCAGCCAGCATGCTGCGCAGCGCAGACGCGTTCCACAGAACACGTTCCACATGTCGAGCGCACACAACGCGGCCTCGTTGATTGAATGAAAGCTGATTTTGCACACTTGTCAGTTGGGTGGGTCAACATTTGTGGTTGTTGTTGCTACTGTGTTGGCTACTTGATATAGGCAGAGCAAAAAACAAAAACAAAAACAAAAACAAGAAAAACTGTGCCATTTGCTAAAAACTTAAAGACAGGTTGCTGAGTTAATCAAAACATTATCGTGTTAGCCGTTTGGCTGTTTTTTTTAGAAAGCCGATTTAAAAACTTTATTTACCTCCAATAATTGCCCAGAAATGCCGTTGAACTCGTTTGGTTAGAACTTGTCATTAGAATTTCATTTCGAATTCAATTTGATTTTTGTGCAAAATCAACTTAAACTACACAACAAAACGGACCACAAGCAGCCCATTTTACATTGATAAGAACATATTTATAATGAATAAAAAACGGTTTATGACCGAGGCACATCATGAGACGGACTGTGTGTGTGTGTGTGTGTGTGTGTGTGTGTGCCACACGCCCTATTAAAGCGGTATATCGAGCTGATAACCCCCCGATCGTCGGCTGTGGATGCTGTTCTCTGACCTGATCAGTCGCTGCCGCACGTATTTGCTGTACGCGGTTTTGGTTGTGTTTTGTGCTGTTGTTATTATTATTTATGTTATTGTCTCAAAGATTAGCTAATAGCTGGGCGCTAGACCAAGTCTATAAAAGCGTCTGAGTAACTGAGAAACCAAATCAGTTTCGAAGCGTGTGTTTTGCGGTGCGTTTGCATTCAGTTTGAGAAACGTTTTTTTAAAATATCATCCGTGTGTTCGAGTTCGGTTCAAAAATGTATCAGCGTCAAGTTTCCTTCGATAAGGTTGGTGGTTGATTCACTACGCAGTTCCTACTAATAAATATATAATTGCTATATAAAAGTGAAAAATTAAAAATCAATTAATAAACAATAACTTATTGACCTGGGTGTAATTAAATATGAGTTTAAATGATGAGCAAATAAATATTCCATTGAAAAATAATAATCATATAAAAATTATTATTTTTATAATGTATATACAGCTGAACAATATATTAAAATCAAGTAAATATTATTTTAAAGTGAGCCCGATCAGATCTATGCAAATGGAATATGTGTGGAATATCAGAAAAACTTGATAGCTTTAAAAATTTTGTTTTTTCAAATTTAAACTATGTTATCGTAGCTAAGAAGCTTTAAAAACGTTCTGAGAAAATCTATGATTTTTATATTTGCACATAATAAATTAGAAATGATTTTTAAAACTATAAAAACATTCTAAGAAAAATCCAAGATTTTTATATTTGCATATAATAAATTTGAAATGATTTTAAAAATTAAGTAAACATTTTTTTCACTTGGGGAAAAAACTGTACTAATTTAAATTCCCACAAGCGATTTGGGTTCATTTCGTAGGAGATAAGCTACCGTAGAAACCGAGGCAGAGAGAGAAAGAGAGAGAGAGAGGAGAACACAAGAAACCAAGATCAAAAAAATAGCATCAAGTGCATATTGCATTGATACCAAGTTCAAGGTAATTTTAATTGCGCTGGCCCTGCAATACAACATTGCGGTTGGACGGACACCTTCGATAGGCAGCTGAGTCTTGGGCTGACCTTTGTAATCTGATAGAACCGGGGTAAAAGTAAAAAATAAGCCATGACGTTAATATCTGTTTACAATGCCAACTGGCAATTGTATACTATAGAGAGAACATTAATCGGTTGATTGATGGACAGTTGCCTATCTGATAGCCATGTCTGGTTATTATGCAAGCGGATCGGGCTATTATTGATAAGCACTAATAATATTGTTGTTATTTTTGTAGCCAACACGCATCGAGGACTCTGCGTATATAGCGGAGGGCGTGGACATGAAGGAGGCGCGCAACACCTGCCTGCTGTTCTCGCCCAAGGACTCGTCGCTGGCCAGCGGCGCCTTGGCCAACACGCTGACCATCTTCAAGAAGCACGACATCAACTTGGTGCACATCGAGTCGCGCTCCTCGCTCCGTGTGCCCGGCTACGAGTTCTTTGTGGAGTGCGATGGCAAGTCCGGCGCTTTGGGCCGGGCGATTGATGACCTCAAAGATCAGTGCAGCTACTTTAACATCATATCGCGCGATTACAAGGACAATGCGACGGCAGTGCCGTGGTTTCCGCGGCGTATACGCGATCTGGATCGCTTTGCCAACCAGATCCTGAGCTACGGCGCCGAGCTGGACTCCGACCATCCCGGCTTCACAGATCCCGAGTACCGCAACCGACGCAAGTACTTTGCGGACATTGCATACAACTACAAGCACGGCGAGCAGCTGCCCCATGTGAACTACACCAAGGAGGAGATCGAGACCTGGGGCATCATCTTCCGCAACCTGACCAAGCTCTACAAGACCCACGCCTGCCGGGAGTACAATCACGTGTTCCCCTTACTGGTGGACAACTGCGGCTTTCGCGAGGACAACATACCCCAGCTGGAGGATGTGTCCAATTTCCTGAGGGGTAAGTCGAACAGAGATCACATTTGACATAAATATTACCTGTAAAGTTCTATTTAAACTACGTGTATATATTATTCAAAGCATCCGATTTAAAAAGAATTTATTTTGTATTCCTTGGCAAACGAGTATTGCGCAGTCGGTTACCCCCATTTAACTTGTTCCTAAGCATGTCTTTGACATTCTCTCCCAGATTGCACGGGCTTCACGCTGCGTCCTGTGGCTGGTCTCCTGAGTTCGCGCGATTTTCTGGCTGGCTTGGCATTCCGTGTCTTCCATTCCACGCAGTACATCCGGCATCCGAGCAAGCCGATGTACACACCAGAGCCGGATGTCTGTCACGAGCTGTTGGGCCACGTGCCGCTGTTTGCGGATCCGGCCTTTGCCCAGTTCAGCCAGGAGATTGGCCTCGCCTCCCTGGGCGCACCCGATGACTACATTGAGAAGCTGTCCACGGTTAGCTCCGATCAACTACAGCTTCTACCGATCTAATCCCTATGCTTACTCCCTGGCAGATCTTCTGGTTCACCGTTGAGTACGGCCTGTGCCGTCAGGAGGGCGAGCTGAAGGCGTTTGGCGCCGGGCTGCTCTCGTCCTACGGCGAATTGGAGTACTGTCTGACGGACAAGCCGCAGCTGAAGGACTTCGAGCCGGAGGTGACGGGCGTTACCAAGTATCCCATAACGCAGTTCCAACCGCTTTACTACGTTGCCGACAGCTTTGAGAGCGCCAAAGAGAAAACCATGTAAGTGAACCCAAGTGGAGTTAATTAACCCGCAAGTTCTTAATCCAATTTGTGTCCTTGCAGCAAATTCGCCAACTCGATACCGCGTCCATTCGGAGTGCGCTACAATGCCTACACGCAGAGCATTGAGGTGCTCGACTCGAAGCCGCAGATCTCCAATCTGATGAACAACATCAACTCCGAGTTCCAGATACTTCAGAATGCGATCGTGAAGCTGCGCGTCTAATTTGATTTTCACTATAAACCTAGCTTAAGAAACCTTTGCTATCCTTATACATATCAGAAAAAATAAATGTTGCACGAGGTAACAATCTAGTGACGAAAGCAAATTCAAGACCGTCGAAATATTGTGACGAAGCATATTTGAAAAGATATTTGTATATAAAAAAAACTTTTCAGAAAATTATCAAAAAACTTTGGGAACATTGTTATTAAAAATATCCCAAGGTTGATTGTATATATATAATAAATGTTCAATAATATTGGTGGGTTTTCGCTTTGTTTTCTTGAACAAAAATAAATATTTCATAATTTTGTAAATTTTATGTAAATTTCCCGAATCCAAAGTTCCATAACTTTGATTGATTGATTGATTTTGAATCTCATGTCTAAATGTGATTCTCGGGTGTCAACTTTTCTGTAAAAAATTTGCGCAAATTTCCAAAAATTTCCAAAAAAAATATGACATATACAGTTCCGAATCCATTCTAGGTAGATTTAAAGTCAAGATGTTTACCATTTTCATCATGGCTTGATGTCCTGATTGATTCTGTATTTACGTTTATCTGGAATTTACAAACACATTATCTTAGGATATTTTTAAATTTTCTATTTATATTCCAAATCGCCTTTTTATTCTGCTTCTGCAGATACATACGACATGAAACTGGTTCCGTTTGTGAATTATCCTTTACTTATTAATTATATATAAACGTATCTGATTTTATTTACACAGATTTACTAGTTTACAATAAAATTATATACAAGCTTATTTGAATTTAATTACATTTGTATAGGTATGTACAGGTTTTTTTTTTAATTTTCTTACAGCTTAGTTTGAGTTGAAAGCCGTGTGATCTATATATATTTAAACATATGTCGATGTATTTAGCTATATATATATGATATAAAGTTGATGCGTGTTAAGTTTATAGCATTTGGCTCTTTATCAGCTAGAACAGATAATTTGTGAAACTGAAAATCTAGAATATAAAAAAAGAAAAATAATAAAAACATATATCGAATTTCATATAGTAACACTCACACACATATGTATACATATATATTCACGTAATAGAACATCGAATGAGTTTCCCAGTATGTCAAATAATAAAAAAGAAATTGAAAATAAAGTAATAGACAACAGTCGAATTTTAATATTTGAATATGTTCACAGCAAATTATTCAGTTGCAATCTCAACCTGAGTTTTAGCTTACATACTATATCATAATTATTTAGCCTAAGCATAAAGTTAAAACGTTCGTAAGCTAAGAGCAGTCTTCAAAATAATATATATACTATATATACTATCAATGATATGAATGTTTTTAATTTTTGTTTTAGTTGCTTTTAGGTAGTTCGTCGTTCTAGAATGTCTGAGACATGTAACAAACTATATAAATCGGTTTATATACATTTCATATGTTATTTAGCTATTAGTTTGTTTTTTACACACATATCAGAGATCCCTGTTGGCGCCAATGGCACTTACTGGAAATTGGTAACTAAATGGAAACGTTGGGCTATTCTTCTTCTTCTTATTCTTCACTTAAACTAAAACACAACTGACTACAACTAAGCTTAGTCACTAGCTAAAATTTTGAGAACTTACCGCAGCTAGGCGGCAGCTGCCTAGAAGCTAAAAACTAAAAACTAAATAAGCATAAAATATACCCTATACATATGTACAGTAGTAAGGATTAGACACACTAGATTAGGAGCAATACTCAGTCTGTTGAGATCTACAACTAGTTGTGGGCGATAAAGAGAGCCGTGTGCTGAAACTTAGGATCGGGCGCTGCATAGTACACTCCTCGGTGGTTTTTTGGGCCATGGCAACAGCAACAGCAACATCAGCTGCTTTTAAGGAATTCGGTTATCAAGTTGCATGCCACGCCCCCTGGCTGGGTAGACGCTATTGACCACTGCTGGACGTGGGCGGCATATTGAACAGATTCTGCGACTCTTCCTGCGACATTTGATAGGGCAATATTTCCAGTTCGTTGGGCAGCTGATTCTGGTTCTGATTGCCGCTCAGCGATTGAAAATGATTCGTGCTGAAGAAGTTGTTGGTTTGCTGTTGCAGCAGTTGTTGCTGCTGATGTTGCTGCTGTTGCTGCTGCTGTTGCTGCTGCTGTTGATGATGCTGCTGCTGCTGATGATGTTGCTGCTGCTGCTGCTGTTGTTGCTGGTGTTGTTGTTGCTGCTGTTGCTGCTCTTGCAGCTGATTGGTGCTGTGCATCATCTTGTTGTCGTCGCTGTGCGTCTCGGAGCCCTCGTCGCTGATGCCCATGTGAAAGTTGAGCGACGAACTCGACTCTGTTGCCAGTTGCATGTAGGAGAGCAGCGAGTCCTCGTTCGTATTCTGTGGCGCATTCGAGTTGTTGTTGTTGTTGTTGTTATTGTTGTTGCTGCTACTGTGATTGTTGTTGCCATTGCTGGTAATGTTGTTGTTGTTGTTGCTGCTGCTGGTGCCATTGTTGTTGTGGCTGCCCTGATTGTTGTTGTTGCTGCCGGCGTTGCCATTGTTGTTGTTGTTGCCGAGCGTCTGCAGCGGCGATAAATTCAAAAATGCATCAATATCGTCAATGTCCTCCCGCGACAACATGCTGCTCTGCTGCTGCAGCTGCAACTGTTGCTGCTGACTCTGTTGCTGCTGCTGCTGCTGTAGTTGCAACTGCTGCTGCTGCTGTTGTTGCTGTTGCTGCTGCTGTTGCTGCATATTTTGATTGTGCTGCTGCTGATTGTGCAGATTCTGTTGCTGCTGCATCAGCATCTGTTGGTCCTGCTGATTCAGCATCTGCTCCGAGTTAAGCGCAAACCCGTATTGATTGAACTGCGGCTCGACCGCATTGCTGCTGCTGAAATTGAAGTTGCGCTGCGCTCCGCTGCCACCATCACCGCTGCCACCACCAGCACCAGCACCACCACCACCACCAGCAGCCGCAGCAGCAGTAGCAGCAGCAGCAGCAGCAGGAGGAGGCGGATTGGCATTGCTCATGTTGCCGGGAGCGTAGCCCATGGGCATCATCGGCTGCAGGTAGGTGTAGCGCGCGAGCAACAGTTGCTCGGAGACGATGCGCAGCTCGTCCTGCTGCTGCATGATCAGCTTCTGCAGCTCGTCGTGCTTGCGCTGCAGCTGGTCCTGCAGCTGGCTCTGCGTGGAGTTCATGACGACGGCGCTCGGCAGAACGGGCGCCACCGGAAACGGCCCCATCACCGGCTGCATCGGTATGGCGGCCAGGTACTGCGGCGGCTCCAGGAAACCAGACGCTGCAACCAGCTGCGGACTGGCCAGCGGATAGTTCGGCTGCGGCAACTGGCAGGCATTGCTGTTCACCAGCTGCGCCGGCGCCAGCGGAACCATGTGCAATATTTTGGGCTGCTGTTGCTGATGATGATTGAGTTGCTGTTGCTGTTGTTGTTGCTGCTGCTGCTGCTGCTGCTGCTGCTGTTGCTGCTGCTGTTGCTGCTGTTGTTGCTGCTGCTGCTGCTGTTGGCTGTGCTCGCGGCCATGATGATGCGAGCGTTGGCGTTGACTTGACTAATCCCAAAAAAAAAACGAATTAAAATCAGAAAACGAGAAATTTCCTCCCACACAAACTCACCGAGCTGACGTGCGTCATGAGGGACTGCCGGCTGGTGACCGAATCCGCGGACATGGACGTCGAGTCGGACTCGTTGCCGCGTGTATAAAAGTAGCACTTGCGCTTGGCCTTCGGCGAGACGCCCGTGGAGCTGATGTTGCCGTAGCTGGAGGCGGGCCGGGAGGTCTTCAGCGGATTGATGGGACAGGAGCTGCCGGCGGCCGCCGCTGCTGATGTCGACCACATGGGCGAGGAGTCCACCGTCGGCGATGTGCCGGCCACCAGCTCATTGCTCAGACTGGCCAGCGTGCTCCCAAGGAGCGTGGTGTCCAGCTGCTGATCCCCGAGCTCAAAGTCGCGCAGCGTCGTCGTCGCGGAGGCGCATTTGCTGCTCGCATTGGAGGTCTTCTGGCGCTGCTTTTGGCTCTGCTTGAGCACCTCCGCATAGCTGACCACCTTGTGGGTGCAGACGACATAGTCGGGCTTCGAGTTGTACTGATGATAGCTCACATAGTAGTCCGTCTGCAGCCAGATCCACTGCTGGCCCTTGGTCAGAAAGCGATAGTAACAGGACTTGCCCTCGCCCGTCTGTCGCACTGCAAACGAGAGGGAGGGGAATCAAATATTAAGTACTCCACCTGATCCTCGATCCCGACTACTTACATTCCTCGTGGCAGGCCACGATGCTGTCCATATCGTCAATGTGGTAGTAGTCGTACCCGGAGGTGCCCAACACCTCGAACTGCATATACCCTATAATTGGCGGTGCCCGATGGTCGAGAAAGAGGAACTTCCACTCCATGCTGTGCTTGGAGGTGAACTCGTTGCTGATCGGATCGATGATGCTCATCTCGCGTATCAGCTGCGGCGTCTGTATCCGGCCCGTGCCCACAAACACCAGACGCTTGTCCACCTCGACGCCCGGGTTCCGCTGAAAGATGCGCGGCAGCTGCAGCTGCAGCTGATTGCTGCTGCCCTGGCTGTCCGAGCTGGAGCTGGTGTTGGTGTTGGCATCGTTACCTATTTGCAGAGAAAGGGGAACAGGAAGAGGGACAGGCGTTCAAAGGCTGCGCTTCTCCGAACGCTGCTCGACTACCTACGAAAGTAACCGACGAATTTGATCAGCTCGTAGCTGTTGCTCTCCGGCTTCTCGAGGCCGCCCCGTTTCAGGTGGGTGTGGAACGTAATCTGGTTGCTGGCATTGATGTCCGTCTGGCGGGGCTCGACAACGGGCGTCGGATTCAGAAAGATGTTCAGCAGGGCCTCGTGATCTCGTTCGTAGGCCAGATCGTAGAAGCTGCTGTTGTACAGATCGTGCTGTGAGATATAGGAAATGAGCTTAAGGTTGCACAGCTCGGTTGTTGGGTGGCGCCACCTACCGGCAAGTAGCCCAGCTGCGAGGTAATACTATCCGAGGCATAAAAGATGGAGCCCATGCTGCTAAACACAATCATGAACCCGTCCAGGGACTCCAGCATCAAATGCGTAAACTCATCGTTGGTCAGAAATGTGGGCTTCCAGTCTTGTTGTATCTCAAAAACCTTCGAACGATCCGTTGCCTCTGCAAAGCAATATATATATATATATATATACGTTTATATAGATACATAAATTAAATGTCACACATTTACCATTGTGATTCCTTAGGAATGATATCGTTGACTTCAGCACGGTGGACTTGTCCATTTTGCGATTGGACGGTGTTATCAACGTACTCAATTCATTCACCAGTGAATTAAACTGATCCCGACGCTTCTTCTCGCTCAGATTGCGCGACTTCCTGCAAAGAAGACTGCGAGTTACCAAAAAAAGTAAGCGCTGGTAAGAACCATTCATAAATCAAGACAAAAGACGCTTAAACGTTAAGCTTAGCTCTAGGGTAACACAATTTTACAATAAGCCCACCCTTCCCACACCCCCACCCCCACACACGCACACGCACACGCACAAACACACACGCACTTTGAACAGCTGCTCACCTTTGGCTCACGTGTGTCCTGCAACTGATGCTTTGTCTGGCGTTTATTAGACCCATTCGCCCACATGCTCACACACACCCCACTGTTGAGCCTTCTCTGCGGGAGAGGGAACGGGAACGGGGCGGGAGTTGAGAGTTTTCTATTCTGTTGTCGCTTTGCATTTGTTGCGCTAGGACAACCATTTTTCGGCTAGGGTTTTTGCATTTGACATTTGCGTGTCAATAAAATGAATCACATAGAGAGCACACAGAGAGAGAGAGAGAGAGATAAAGAGTGAGAATTATGGAACGAAAGAGTGTGGCATGTATCAAGAACTTCTTGTTTTGTCAGTTCCTGGAATACAGAGTCATTTGGTAAAAACAAAAAATTCTCTAATTGACAATCCCAGAGCTCAGGCATGAGAGACATAATCAAGTAAATGTCTGGTTAAATAAGTTCTATGTTTGCTTAATCAACTTTGGAAAAACTTTAGTTTAATTTTTATATATTTAAATCAGATATACTTTTAGCTATTTTCATTGATTAGAATATTAGGAAAGCAGAAAAAAAAGTTACGTCCTATTCAAATGCTGTTTTGAGTTTTTTCAATAGCCAATACTCTGTTCAGTTATTTTACTTATGCAACGATAACCTTTTGCTTATTTATAGATTGAAAGCTTTAGCCCTGTTACCTTTTTTACCCTACTCAAGAGTATTCTACTTTTCTCATGAATTGAATAAAGCAGAAGCTCACATTGGAAAAAGAAAAATTAAGTTTCCTTGAAGAATTTTTCATTGATTAGAATAATTGGAAAAAAATTAAGTTTCCTTGAAGAATTTTAAGTTGTTTAGCGCGTTTATATTTAAGTATTAAATAAATTATATTCTCTCTTTTTCCAACTCTGCTCTTATGTGATTAAATATAATTTTATTTTCACCTTTATCAATTTAGAATTCGGTGTTATCAATTTAATAATGTTATAATTTTATGACTATGTAATTTTCATAAGAATTTGTCTACAATAAGGCAGCTTTAAGCTTTAATAAAAATGATTAAATTATTATGCTTAGCCTCTCGCTCTCTCCCCTCCCCTGTCAACACTATTGTATTACGAATTTGATATGTTTATTGTAATACAAAAATCAGCGTGCTTACATATTATGCAATATCAAAGAACAACAAATGAATAATTTCAATTAATAATCTATATGTAGGTATGTGATAAGTATTATAATATTTGGTGAGTGGCCAAAAACCAAATCACGCTCAAATTACAGTTAATTGAAGTTCTGAATTGGATTTAACCGCATTTGATGCGAGGTGTCTGTTGCCGTGCAGAAAATGCGCCAACTGAGGCAGTTCTCATTTTTCTTTCTTTCTTTCTTTTGGACTGGTCAGGTGAGACAAGGTGAGAAGGGGGAGGGGGATTGCTAGTCGATTATGGCATAGTTGTTTAGCGAGTTTCCCTAAGAACTATATACGATTTTCACGCCATTGTCATGGAAATTTTTATGATTTTCCTATGCTGTTTTTCATTTGACAAATTTGCGTTTTCTCTCTTTTCATTTTCATTTTTATTAACCGCGTCAGAGCCGTATAACTGTCAATTGCAGTTGAGCCCTCATGTCGTTGCTTTTCATTTAGCCAATGTATTTATATATTGTACGTCTTTATAAGCTATGCGTTGTTCTTGTTCTCGTTCTTACCTTTTCGTGTCATCCTTATCGTCGCTTTCGTCATCCATGCTGATGTTTATCAGGTAATCCACTTCCAAAATGATTTTGTAAATTTTCGAAACAAAAAGAAAAACACACACACACACACCTTTTCACTAAATAGTTGAAGTTGAATGGTTTGGGCTTTACATATTTCTTTATTTTGTGGCTTGTTGTTTAAAATTGTATTTTGTTGTTTGTTTTAGGTAACATTCACACCGCGGCTTATTTTTATGAATTTAAATGCTTGCCACATTTTGATATTTCTTCTTTTTGTTTTCTCTTTTGTTATTAGTTGAGTGCTGTTTAAATAAATAACATTAATTTAAATTTAATATTTTGTATTATTATTAGATTTTTTCTTCTTGTAATTTTTTGCTGCGCAACTTTTCGCGTACCGTTAGCAACAAGTGCAGTTATGTTTCTGGCTGGCCTTTGCCTGTCCATTTGCTGTCGACAACACGCACACAAACACACACACACACACACACACGCAGGTATTGTTCAGGGCTTTGTGCTGCTGGCAGCAACAGCAGCATCCTTTGCCAAGGAGTCGTTGCTGCTGCTGCTGTTGTTGCTTTTGTTGCAGTTACGTAACGGCAACGACGCGCGCTGTGCTGCGCCTGCGCATGTGCCACAGTGTGCGCCCCGTGCCGAATTTGCTGCGACCAAGCGCCAATCATTGCAGCCGTCGCAGATGATGCACTTGAGCAACCCCTAAAAAGTATGCTACGTTATTTTGCCCCTGCTACTGAATGCGACGACGGCAAATGCCATAACAACCTTTATAGAGTTGTTGTTGCTCTAGTTGCTGTGTCCGTGTGTGTGTGTGGGCTGTCTCTCTATGTGTGTGTGTGTGTGTGTGTGCATTGAGCAGCTGCTAACCAATTGGCTGCGCTGTCCTTTGCCCCACGCTTATTTTTGGTACACACATAGATTGCATAATGCGCGCTTGTATGAGTGTCAGTGTGCGTGTGTTTGTGTGTGTGTGTGTGTGATATTATATTTTTGAGCAGTTAACTTTGGTTTCCCTATTTAACATACAGCGAAACAATCGCTTGCTTAATTGCCAATTGATAAGGCTTCAGGTGGGGCAATTTGTTTGACACAAAACTTTCACCTGCTGCCGCACAAGTTGCCGCCAAAGAAAGTGTCAAAGAAATTGCAGCATTCTTGTTGCCATTGCCGTTGCTGTTGTTGAAAGCCTGGCAAATGCCAAAAGGCTTGCAACAATGTGGCAAAGTTGCAAATGTTTTGCTGCCATTTACCCTTAATTAAAAGCGATTCCAGCGACGGCTTTAAATATGCAGTTCAAAAGCAGAAAACAAGCGGCTTAAAACCAAACACCACACACACACATGCACATGCACACATACACACATAGATACATATGTGTAGTTGCTTAATTAATCCGTTTAGCCGTTTGTCCGGCGAAGCATTTAACGAATCATAATTTCCCACATGTATTCAACAGTTACAAATTCAGGCGACCAGCGACATTTTAAATACACATCAAAGCCAAAATGCCGACAGAGTTTCCCCACCCCCTTTCAGATGCTGCTCCTGGCAAGTGTTGCTGGTTAACCCTAAGTAGATGTTGTTCTTGTTTGTTTTTTTTTTCTTTTCTTTTAACTGGTTGGGTTCGGCTTGTGGACTGTGGTTTTGCCAGCTTTTAAACGTAGCCGCTGATAATTGCCAACGTGTTGTTAAATGGCTCGTATTGCAATTAATGCGGTTTGTTGCCTGCAAATTGCCAATAGCCAAGACTACTGAAGAGACTACAGAGATAGAGAGAGAGAGAGAGAGAGAGAGGGGAGCGAAGTGAAGGAAAATAAGGAAGCGGGCTCGTGGGATCGTCAAATTACAACGCATTAGATAACAGTGTAGGGCTAAAACTGATTACTGTAAATAACTTCAAATCAATCAAAAATCAACAATAATAAAATTATGTTTTTCTGATTTCTATAAAATATAAGTATATCTTTATAAAGCTTGCAGCATTAAGACACGTAAAGAACTCTTAATAACTCAAAATCTACAATAATAATAATAATATTATAAATTTATTATTTAATTATCATTCACCTTCACTTTAACTAGGCAATTGCAAAATAAAACATTTCAAATGTAAACAAATAGTTAAAAGCTTTTGATAACTACATATCCGCCTCTCTTTACCCCCTCCCAATTCGACAATATTGTGTGTTCTATGCTCAGTTGGCATTGAGAAACGTTTTGTTTTTGTTCTTGTTATTCGCAATGCGGAAGCGAAAAGCTCGAAAAGCCGGTTGCCAACTGCAGCCGCAAGATCGTTGACTGACCTACTCAGGCGAAAGCTCGCGCGGCTCTCTGCTCTCGCGTTCGCTCTCTCTCCCATTCTAAAACTCGCGCGCGCTTTTGTCGGGCAGCTAACGTCATTTGATTGCATTTCTAAAGCTTCGCTCATTGCGCAAATTATCGCATACTTGCTGTGCATGTGTGTGTGTGTGTCTGTGTGTCAGTGTTTGATTTCTTTGTCAGTGAACTTGAGCTTTTGCTGGCTGCGCTAATTGCATTGCGATTACAGCATAGCGCAGCTGTATGCGTGTTCTTGAGTGTATGTGTATGGGTGTGTGTCTGTGTTCTGTGCTGTGTGTGATAATACCGCCCCCTCGACCACCACAGCTCTTTGCCCTGTCTTCTTTTCCTGCGCTCCGCCTTTTAGAAATCTTTGCGACTTTTGTAATATTTTTTGTTTCACTCGCACTGTGATACTTTTTACAAGTTTACTCTGTGCACCCAGACACATACCCACACACTCTCTCTCTCTCTCTCTCTCGCTCTCTGTATGTCAGTTACCTCCGCTCTTTACCTGTGTTTGTTGTTATTGTTGTTTTAAACTTGACTTAATTAAATATTTTCTTATTCCTTTCTGCAGTTTCTCTATTTTTATCTTTTGCCAATTGTCTGTCATTCATTGATTTATTGTATGTCTCCTTCTATGTGTTTATTTCCATTTACGCTTTGTTCGCAGTTTATGTTAGTCAGAGACCGCCAGTTGGGCCTTTTATCTATGTATCTATACAGTTAAGGGCTTTATTATTGAACCCACTTAAAGATTTCCATTTGAGGCACTCGCTCGCTGATCTCAGCTTTAAATATTATTTCCACTTTCAATAGTCAATAGTCGAATGTACTTATATTTGATGCAATGATTCCCATAAGTTGTTGATCTCCAAGCAGGTAAACACACTTCACATTTTTAACTGAAGATTCGATGGGGCATTTAAAGCGGATGTGCAGCAACTCATTTGTGTTTTCATTAATTACATTGCCTTCTTGACACTCACTTATTTTATTTTAATTTTAGTCTTCTTTGTTTTTAAGGCACGTTTCGTTACTTAGCTGTTGAATAATTAGACATTTACATTTTCAAATCTAAGAGTTTTCAAGTCTAAATGAAAGTAAAAAGAAGTTGATACGTTCTCTTTTGACTGTAATAAATTGATATACCTATTTTTTTCAAAAATATATAATTTTCATTAGTTGATAGCTAATAGAAGATGTAAGGATAAATTTATTATTATTATTTTTTTATATAAATTAAATTAAATTTTAAATAAAAAAATAAATAAATAATTTTAGGTATATCTAATATAATATCTTTATATCTTTCGAAAGATACTTACAAATTAGATGCCTATTTCTAACACATCATAACTTTAGATATTATCCGTTACAATATAAAGCACTAAATCTGCTGGCCATTGAAATACCTTATCTTTCTGTTGTTAAACCATTTGATTTTCTAGTTGGTATCATATGTACATAAAAATATATGTATATATTGGAAATTCAGCTTGGCCCTGAACTACACTTTTGCTATAAATACATTTACTGATTACAAGAAAACGACGAGTTGAACACGCTTCATCTTCAAATCAAGCACCTAGGTTGGAGTATTATGTCATAATTCGATACGGATACATAATTGCAGAGATATATTGAGCCAAGTTTATTTCAGTTGTAACATATTTGTTTAGAATGTCAATTGAATTGGTTTTACGCTGGCAATCTGGTTGGCTGGCGCATGATCACACAGATTCACACATACACACACACACACTTACACCCAGGCATGCACACCAATGCAGAATGCACACGCGCACTCACACAGAGACACAGAAACTGCACACACACACACACACACACACACACACACGACACGACACGACTTGACGCTCAAACGCTGACGGTGACGTTTCAAAAAGACGCTGCTTGAACCAGTCACAGAGCCCCCACCACCCATCACCCCCCCAACCTCAACCCCTAAGACCCAAACGCTGAGCTAAACCCCCCTTACCCCGCATCCGCAGCAAACGACTTTGACAATGAAAATTTGCAAATATTAAAAAAGTGTATATTTTTAAAAACCATAAAAATAATTATAAAAAAAACCACCTAATATTATACAGTGTTATTTTTCAAGTTTTTCAGTTGATTTTCTTTTGTTGTGTTTTATTTGATTTTTGCTTGTTCGTCAGCCACTTATTTTTTAGCTGGCAGCTTTGAGCTACAGTTTAGTGCACTCTCTCTCTTTTTTTTCGCACTGCATACGTTAAACATTTTTGGTTGAATGCACTTTTGATTAGTTCTCAGTTTACTTTTTTTTTTGTTTTTTTCCTCCGCTTCCCACCTTTTGCTCCTCTATCTGCCCTACGCGGCGCGTTCTATAGATTTGTATTATGCCTAAGCACTTGCATTTAGTTTTTAAATATATTTCCCGTTCTTTATTAGCCAAACACTTTTAAGTTTTTAGTTAATTATAATGTCAATAGTGCGGCGAATTTTTAATTTTGGATATTTTTATTTGTACAAATTAAAGAATTTTAAAAATTATTCCTATAAATAGGAAGCAACACATTTAATTAAGGTTTCACTTTTTTATTAAATATATTTTATTTAATTTTTTTTAATTTTCACTTTTTTTTTCATTTTATGTTACAACACTTTTCTGTATTTATAATTACATAATATTATTAGCTCAGGTTTTGTTTTTGCAATTTTTGTTTACTTTGCTTTTCCTATTTGTGCACATGTATCTTTTAAAAAAATGTTTAAGTGTTAAGTGCATTTTTTTATTTTTATTATTATTTTTCAAGAATTTTTCATATGCATTTATTTAAATTATTGCTAACGTTTTCAATTTGCAATTTTCATATTTTCGCAGCTACTTTTAAGTTAATTTTGAAATATTTGAAGCTCTTTTTGCCGAATCAGCACAAAAGTGCTGAAATACTCGCGCAGGAAGACACACACACACACACACACACACATACATACAGGCACACACGCTTCGTGAGCCAGGCACAGTGCTAGCGTGTAATTTACGATCGGGTTACAGCTGTAAAATTCAGTTGGACACAACGAATCGCATATTCGAATAAAGCGAATGCAACGATAAACGAGTTATAAATGACCGTAATGAAGATATATAGATACATATATATATATATGTGTACAGATATAATGTATGGATAGGTATGCGCTACGTTTTGAAGAAACCGCTCGAGCTTCTCGCTGTTCGCTTCTCGCTTTACGCTTTACGCTGGCTTGGAGGCTGCTGCTGCTGGCAAAACTGTGTGTTGGGTGTGCTGGGGTTATTGGGGAGACGCGGTTGACGCTCGTTGTCGCTGCGCGTGTCAAAATAAAACTGAAAGAAAAGGCCCCAAAAACGGCAGCGCACGAGAATCGCAATTTCTAAGCTGCGGCGCGGCGCGCTCGCGAAAACAAATATTGTGTGTGTGGATAAACGTCGAGCGAGTACGAAATGCAACGAAATGCAGCGAAATGCGAGCGCAGGCCAAATACGACAAATACATGTTCTCATCACTCACTCACACACACACTCGCACACTCGCACACACACACACACAGTTAAAAGACAAACTATTGCCGTTTTGCTTTGGCATTCGCTTCGCCTGCCGGCAGTTCTGGCCGCGCACGGGGCGTATACGCGATATGCGCGCGTTCTCAGCATTACCTGACATTTGCGAGCCGCCGCAACGAGCGCCCGGCTATTATTTAATATTACGGTAGCAGGCAAATCACTCGGCTAGCCGCAGTCAACGATCGTCGACAGCAGCAGCGACTGCGACAGCGACTGCGACAGCGACTGCGACGCCGGAAGCGACGTCAGCAGCGAATGATTTTGGGCTTTATCTGTTAGCATTTGGCAGCTGCTATCAGTTATCGCCGACTACTTTTCTGGCATGTAACTGGAGACTAGTGTATCCCACTGTCCGCTGTCCGCTGCATGTTCAACATAGTTTGGTTTCCCTCTTTCAACTCGAGTCTTATTTATCTTGTTTATTGCAGAGTCGAGCAAATTGTGGTGTGTTTCAAGGTCTGCAAGGTTCTGTTGCCCTTTTCTCTTGGCCTAGGTTAAGATATGGCTAAGCTTATAATTAATGCAACTGACATTAGCAGATTAATAGTACCCCTTTACCTTGAACCTATACCTCGTTTATATCAGATGATTTTATTGAAACTGTGATTTCAGATTTCTAAACAATTGAAATATTTGCTGAGTGTAGCATAGATAAACAGAAAGATTTCTCGCTAAAACTATTTGTTGTTCAATAAATTTTCATACAGCATAAAATTTATATTTAAGCAAAAACTTTAGGAAATCTAAAGAAATAAAACTTATCGATTGATTAAATAAAACTTATCGATTGATTTATGCGAATAAATTTTTTAAAATTCTTTGATGCTTTTTAAGTTGAACTTTAATTAATTGCAATGTTACTTATGCTTATCGAGGGCATCAATAGGTCGTTCAGTGCGCACTAAAACATGTTTAAGCTTCCATCTATTGCATATTTATGCGTACGCAAATCCGGCATATGAATATTTCATATACGAAGTTCCGATCTTAGTTGTCCCAGCTCCCGAGCACCGACCGAGGCTCACTGCAAGATCAGATCAGAACTGAAGCATGAGAGGTGCCTTCGATCTTTGGTGAACTGTTGTGGCATATCAAATAATCGATTCAAATTCAAGAGTTGCTCAACTTCCATTTCTCATACGCACTAGAAAATTTCGTATTTATAATATGCTTACGTAACGGCCCGCCCGGGATTTGCATTCGAGTTGTTGTTTTGAGGCTTTATGCAACACAGGATATATCGCAATCGCAATACATAGTGCAGTGGCCACAAATCGGAGCTAAATAAATGTTGTTAAATATTTATGGGCCGCCCCAGTAAATCGTATGCCTGAGCATCGGCTCTGATGCAGTTTCGGTTTGATTTCGATTTCGATTTCGATTCGTAGCGTTGAACTCAAAGTGCAGCCGAAGGCTATTTGAGAATAGATTGCAATATCATTGATCCAAAAGAAGAAAAACTGTACAATTAGATTTTAATTTGTATGGATTGTGCTTTGTTTTTTTTTTTGAAGAGAAATACGAACTCAGAGAACTCAGTTATCGTTTATCATATTCATCAGATATATATTTGTGTATATATATACATTCATATATTCATTTTATTTTCTTAGTGTTTTCGTTATAAATTAGACACAAAAAACGTTTACAAATTATGTCGAATATTTCGAACTTAGCTGACAAAAATTATTAATTATATTGTATAAAATTACATAGCTAGGTGCCAAGTGTGTGTTTCTGTTTGTTTGTTTGTGTGTGTGTGTACTAAATTAAATTCGTGATCATATATAAGAAAGATGCTTGTTTATGCTTTATAAGGCGTACTTCAACTGAGTCCTAACTATTTACAAGTTCAAATATATAGTTATATTTGTATTTATAGATCTAAAAATGAGCTGACTGGCAAAGCAAATTGTTGTTTTTAAAATTCATTTGCTTTACAATACAAAAATTAAATGAGGCATGAGTGGGCTTATAGCTAATTAAATTAATTAAATTGCTAATTAAAGATTTTGTGTGTTTTCGTTTATAGGAATGCGGACTTTAGATACAGATACAGATACAGTTTGCATATATATATATAACAAGTAGTTACAGATACAAATACAGAAAAAGAGCATGAGCATAAGCCGGTTAATCGTTTTCGCGATAGAAATGTATATATATATATGGATAGCATATAGGTGAGCATACATATATTTGTATATAACGTGGATAGTTCTTGAATAGCAAAGCTTAATTAAAACATGTTTAGAGAGACATTTAATAAGAGACAGAGAGTGGCAGAAATTACTTATAGAGCACAATTAATGTGAAAGCGAACAGAAAAACTAATGTGAAATTGAAACTTTTCCTTAGTACGTTTTCTTTTGTATTGAATTCTAACTACACGCTAATTGAGGGCTCGCCCACTCTTCCCTATTTTATACATATTTAGAGTTTTAGCTTTTCAGTTTATTTATACATACAAAAAAAAAAAGTTGCAGATTGTCTTATAGTTCCAGCCGCTTATATTTAAATAAACCAAGAGAAATACTTCAAAAAGTTTCCTCTGCTCTTCTTCTTATACAACTTTGTGGGTTGTTTGCTGAAAAATCATTCCAGTTTTGTTTTCCGCCTTTTGAATTATTGAGTTTTCTTGCTTTTCTTTACATAATTTTAGTATTTTCTTTTGTATTTATATATTTAAAATTTGTGTGTATTTTTGTTTGTAGAAACCATGAGTTGTTGTTGTTGTTGTTGTTAAATATACACTTTGCTGCAAAGAAGTTTTTGCTTTACAAAGTTTTTAATTTTTTGTTTGTTTGTGGAATGTGGTTCGTTTTTATGGTTTAAAATTGAAATTAGGGCTCTCTCTCTAGATTGTTAGGGGCGCGTCCGAAACGACTTTTGATTGTATGTGTAATATATATCTATATATATATATTATATAAAGTACTATATTGTAAATCTCTCTCATTTACTTTAAACATCGAGTTCAACTTTTACACACATTTACAGATTACAGATTACAGTTTACAGTTTAAAGTTAACAGTTTTCAGTTTACAGTTCTAGGTTACAGTTACAGTTACAGTTTACAGTATACAGTTAGATTTACAGTTTCAGCTACTGATAATTTGGTTCTGCTAAGTAATTATATCTTTCGTTTTGGCCCCTAGGATAACAGTAACGTGTAATACGAATGGCTTAGACACAGAATTTACGCTTTTAACCACATTGAGAAACGTTTTTGACATTCACTTCACCTACAGCTACAGCTACGATTACAACTACAACTACAGTTAAAGCTACAGCTCAGTGGGCTCCACTACAGCAGCATCTCCTCATCGGTGTGCGGCTCCGCGTACAGGCAGCACTCATCGACACCGACACCGACACTGACACCGCCCGCCGCCTGGTCGGCCGCCTGCTCCTCGCAGTCCAGGCTGAGATCGTGCGGCTGCTGCGGCGACTGCGGCGCCTGCTGCTCCGGCTGCGGCTGGCTGGGCTCGAGCAGATAGTCGAGCGTTTTGTCGATGGCGCGCAGACGCTTCAGCAGCGACGTGGTAGATAAGATGTCCACCTGGAAGAGACAATGGATTAGCCAAATAGTTGGGAATGCATAAACTGGTGGCTGCTCACCTTTAGCGGCTGGGAGAGCGGCAGCAGGGCAATGATCCACCAGGCCCAGGCGGGTCCGTCCGTGATCAGTTCCCAGCTGTGCTCCAGCGGCGGCATTTGGCCGTAGCTCTGGAGTATCTCGTGCTTCTGCTCGGTGCTGAGGCTCTCGAACCAGCCGGTGGCCTTGGCCAGCACCAGGGACTGCATATCGGCCAGAGTGGTCACCTGGTCGCTGGCAATCGGCTCATCGCAGATGTACTCCACCTTGGCCGTCTCGTAGCCGTCCTTCTCGCTGCGCGCAAGTATCTTGAAGCGCTTGCAGCCAATGGTGCTCAGTATCGAGCAGCCGTCGCCGAGCAGGACACAGTCCCGGATGTCGAGGATGGTGCCGTAGTCGTAATAGCGAGACTTGCCGTTGTTCGGCTGGACGATGCCGAACGTCTTGTCGCCGGACTCGAGGGCACGGCGCACCATCAGGCGGTAGCGCGGATCACAGACGAACAGCGGACAGGGCACCGATGGGAAGGCCGCGGTGCAGATGAACACCGGCACCGAGGGCTCCTGATCGATCTCCTGGCGGAAGCGCGCCTCGTAGTGGTCTGGAATGAATCGTTTCATTGCGGCTTCTAGGAATTTCGTAACTGGCCGCTTGGCCAGCGCAAAGGGTACTGGCGAGGATGAGCCCTGATACAGATTATTATTGACATTTGGTTCCACAAGTGGTGACATGCACAATGGACACGAGGAGTTGTAATCCATGCAACGATCCAAGCATACCAGACAGTAGGTGTGTCCACACGGCGTCACCACCGGCTTCCACAGCGTCCGGCAGCACAGCACGCAATCGAAATCGCTGGCGTCGATCAGCTGCCCCGCGACGCCCGTCACCTGCTGCTGCTGCTGCCCCGATCCGTTGAGCTCTGCAAGGAAAGGGTGGAAGACACATTAGTTTTTGGTTCTGCATCAATTAGCTGCTGCTGGCTCACTTCTCAGTCGCTGCAGCTCCAGCTGGGTGCGCTCCAGGACGACGCGCAGCAAGCGGCTGCATCGCCGCGTCTCGAAGGACGCCTCCGGCGGCAGCTGTGCCGCCTGCGCCGCCGCCCATTTTCTGCGGCAATGCTTGCGGCTGGCGTGGCGACGCGCCTGCAGCTCGAACTTGGCGTTCTGCAGCTGCCCGTAGACGCTGTGCTGGTCGATGTAGTCGAGGGCGCTGGGGAACAGAAAGTCGCCGTCCATGTGCAGCGGAGCGGCATCCTCGACGTCCTCCTCCTCCTCCTCCTCCTCCTCGTCGGCCATGATGTAGTTGTCGTAGTGCTTCTCGCAGCCCAGCCCGAACTCCTCCACCTCCACATCGTCCAGGTGCACATGATGATGGTGCTGTTTCCTGCGCCGGCGCAGCTGCTCCCAGACCAAGGCATACGAACTTTTGCCTGACGGCGGCAACGATTCGATCGCTGCACGACTTTTGGGCGTTTGGGCCAGGAGACGTTGCAGTATCTAAAAAAATGCAATTGGGATTAGAATAGTTCGGGATGAGATTTTGTGTTTATTATAGGAACTCACCTTGGCGAGATCATGTTGAAAGATTTCCGAGTTGCTGAGATTTGTGTTCTTGTCCAGGCAAATGGCCAGAAAGCCATTGAACAACGCCTCCTCCAGACGGCCGAGACCGCTCAGTGCCAAGGCCCTTAGATAATGAGCCTGTAAATTGCAGCAAATAACAATATTTAGCGAGTGCTCACTGTAGCTGTTGTTTGTTTTTAACTCACCTTGGCCGATGTGCAGCGCGTCTTCAGCGCGTTCTCAATGTCCGCCAGGGAGCTCTGATAATGGCCCAGCTTGAGGAGCACCTCGGCCCGCAGACAGAGACTCTGAAAGCTGCTCGGCGCTGCAAATGGAAAGAGAAACAATCATGAATAAATTTCAAGTGTAGTCTAGTCAAGTTGGCTAATTGGCGGCTAATTGATGCTAACGAACGCATTGTAAACACCATGAAAATTGTGAAAATCGCACACTTAATGTCAACTACTCGAAATAAAAATATGAAAAACAAGAAAACAAAAAAAGAACAAAAATACCGCTCGTCAACAACTTTTGGAGGCGATCGTTTGCCAAGCACTTGCCAGCCAAGTATAGTATATAAAAGAACATGTAGAAACATATATGTGTAGCAGTAGCAGCCAAAACAAACCTAGCCACCCACCACCCACCAGCCACGGCGACGTTGAACAATTAGCGCGCTGTCGAAGTTGACGCTGACGTCGCTGTAACCGCGCGACTGCAAGTGCAGGCGCCAACGCGAACAGCGCTGCATTCTGCAATTTAACATGAACATGAACAGCTGCTGTTAATGCTCACGGCACGCGCCACTAATTAGAAATGGCATAACATTTTTGGCAAGCTAGAGGGAAGACTGTGCGTAGCCTTTATGTAAATTGGTACATTTTATCGTTATATATATATAAATAGTTAACCACAAAAAAAACCAAGTCTAAACATACATTTGCTTTAATTTGAACAACATTTTAACACAAATGTTGCCAGCGAGGTTAACATAACATGTTGCTGGCCCAGTGCGACTGTTAAGCATGCAGCTGGCAACATTTAAAGTAACGTAAGCAATTAACAGAGCTATCAAAATGTGCACTGCTCCCACCTCAAGCAACAACATTAACATGTTAAGAGCAGGCAAACTTTGAAAACAGCAAGAGTACTCTCTTTGCTTGCGCTGCTGTGCGAACTCTTTCGCTCTTATGCTGTTAACTGTTAAGAGTGTATCGAACTGTGGCTGACGCGTCTGTTAAAAAACGCGATTATGTAGCCTAACATTACGCAACATAAAAACAAGCGCTACAACAAACAGCGCAACGGCAACATCAACATAGCTAGCAAAACGTGTGTGTGTGTATTTGTTGGCCCTCCAATTGTTGTTGTTGCAATTGTTATACAAATTGTTGCAAAAATGATTACATATCAAAGCCAATGCCCAAATGCAAGGTGCTGTGCATCAGCTGCCGGTCGCAAGTTACAGATACAGAAATCACATTTGCATTTAGCTGCCGTATTTGAGGCGACGCAACAAACAGCATTTAATGATTATGTTGTCTCTAATGATGATGTTTCCCAAGTGTTGGCCATGTTTAAGCGTGTGTGTGTTTGTGTGTGCGTGTCTCGTTATGTAAAACGCTCACTCAAAATGTTTGTCAATATTTTCGCCTCAAATTGATGTCAAGTGTGTGTTTGCGTGTGTGTCTGTGTGTGTGTGTGTGTAGCCGAGTGATAATAGAGAAATAGATAAGGCAGGTAAATTGAGGATGTGAGTTGGATAAGTGGTTGTGCTGTAGAAATTATGCAAAGGCATAAATCATTATGGCAAACGTTTTATTTACAATAATTGAGTTCGCACATTTTAGATAAGGGTTCTTAAAAACATTTGGATGCGGCTGGCGAATGCCAAGACTTGCTTTTCTATAGGGTATATAAGAAGTTAAGAGATTAAAAATTGTTCTTTTATGATACTTGGCTGATTCGAGAAATGATATTGAACTATAACAAAAGAAATCTATATAATATTATTTTATAAAGCATTATTTTAGCATTTGTTTTTTGTTTAAGTATTACGATTTGTTTGCTTCTGAAAGATAGGCTATTACATAATCAAGTAACAATTAAAAATTAGCTACTGTTTTGCTATCTTTATTTTTATACCGTCAGACAATTGAGAACATATAAAACAAAAAACTAGATAATTGAATGCAGAGCTCGTTTCCCTATCAAGTTGAACAGCTGACAACGTGCTTAGCTGCTGGTAGTCATCAGCTATATATATATCTATATACTTCTGGTGTATGTACTACACATACTTATGTCTCATTGCTAAAGCCGCCACGTTCAGCAGTTGACTTCCCGTTCGATAGAGAATATAGAATACTTGTAGAACTAATTGCTTACAACTACTCAAGCGAGCGCTGAGCGAAGCAAATTCAATTAAAATGCAAAAAGTCGTTGTTGTTGTTGTTGTCAATTTGCACTTATTAGAGAATTTAACGCCAGCCAAGCAACAAAGTACACACACAAAAGAGAAGAAGACTCCCTCGCATCCTTCGCTTGAGCATTTTTCCGTAACGCTGCAGACAATTTAAGCCCAACTGTTGATAAATTGCATTTGGCTGCAGATAGTTGTTCTATATATAGTATATAATTAAAAAAAAATATATATATATATTTACATAGATATAGATATATATTCATGCGTGTGTATGTTTTCTCTTGGCCATATGCGCTGCTTGCATTGAAATCAGATTTCGTCACGTACATTAAAAATCATTTCGCGAATTTTGCGATATTCTCGTTGACAAGTGGCCGCCACTTGCAGATTGCATAATCAGAGAAAAATAGAGAAGGGGAAATAAACTGAAATCAAATTCAAATTCAGCAACTGATTCAGATATTCATGAATCAAGTGCAACAACAACAACAGTCACATACAATGATTCATATTCTATTCTATTCTTTGCAACAATCTTGCAAGACGTTCAATTTTCGCACCACTGTGCGGCATCAGCTTTATCATCACAATGTACATATATGTTTATGTTTACCGTAAAAATCAGCGTGTTTTATGCTCGTCTCCATCCGAAAGTTAATTGTGTCTAAACTGAGAGCACAAAACGAGAATAAATGAAAATAACAAAAAAAAAAATAAATAAATAAAATCGTCGTTAAACAATTTGCTAAAAATAAACGTTGCGTATACGCCGCATGCTCCGACGCTGGGCAATAGCTTTGATTATGCTGTGCAAATTGCTTGGCACACTGCAAACACACACACATAGGCACACACTTACACACACACACACACGCACACACACTTGGGTCATTATGTGAAGCCAGCTGAAGGAGACACAGCGCAAGCTGGAGCCAAACTGACCCAAATACCAAAATGAATGCCCATAAAATTGCGCCGCAGTAGAATTGTGTGTGTGCATGTGTGTGTGTGTGTGGTGTGGGGTTGTCATGGCGGGTATCGGGTGGCTTGTTAGGGCAGCTATTGGCCCAACTTTATGAGACACCACAGACAAAAAGAACAAAAAGGCGCTGAAAAGTTGAAGGGAACCAATTTTTATGCGTTTCAAGTTTCGCCTTTTGTTTGTTATCATTGTTGTTGTTGTTTTCAAAAATTATTGCGGTTGCAGCGGGTCTTTTTTTTTTTTGGTCCACTTGTGGTTGAGGCAAGCATGTATTAAATTATGGGTTCACATATGCGCCAAAATAAATTTTTTCCTAATAATGTTTAGTTTGTGGCCAAAGTTTTCAACGAAATAAATTTTGAATGTTTTAGCAAATATCCTCTAACTTGTCAACTCTAATTTTAAACGCCAAGAAAATAATTTCTGTTTTTCAATCAAAAGTAAATGTTTAAAATAATATAATAGTATATTACTTGTTTATAATTTTCAGTTGAAATAATAAATATGTATTTATGCAATTCAATGCTCAATGTTAAATCACTTTTTCTTTATATACGCACACATTTATGTATACATATATATAGGCGGATTTGTATATATGATAATGCCGCACTTTGGCATTATTAAGCAGGAAATGCGACGCTTTGTTTGGCTCGAGCGTTGGCGGCTATTTAACGTTTCATTTGCAGCAGAATTTTAAGAGTCCATTAATTATGTTTTGCGAGTCTTGTATTATTATTGAAATGACAGGCAATTGTTGCTGCAGTTGATTTTCAGCTGCGGCACACGCTGCGTATGCGTATTTTTATTCAAATTTAAATATATACCTACATATATACCAATGCCGAAATTATTTCGCATTTTATGGCACTCATTGACAAATAGGAAATGAGAGATAATTAAAATAAAGAAATAACTGCAAGAGCTAAAATTTAATTTTTAGTTTGCAATTTTGTTTTAATATAAATTTTAAAGGCGCATTTTCCATAGATGAAATTGTCAAAACACTTTGCACTCCCGTTGCGTCATGCTAGCCACTGTGGGCGTGGCAACGCCCTAACTGGCGGCCAAATGTCAAAGCCAAAAAAGACAACTGCAAATAATGTACAAAACAAGCGACAAACGCTGCCACATTTTGTTTGAATACCCTAGAATTTGTGGTAGCTGCGACTTGTGACGTTAAATGCTGCTATTTCAACATATTATGGCACGAGTTGAGTAATGATACGGTTTTTATTTTAATAAATTATAGATGGATACAATGTTTTGGTTTAGTGAACATATATCAAAGATTTTAAAAACAGCAATTGTAGATTTTTTTTCGAGTGTATCTGCGTTTCGATTTGGCCAAAGTTTCAATAACTCTTGTTTAGATTCAGCCAAGTGTAAAGATTGTCTCTGTTGGCACCTCGCAGCAGCGGGCAAATGTCAACGCAATGTGGTTTCAAGGCCATCAGGCGCTGCGGTGGGCGTGGCCTAAGCGCTGCTCATAAAGCTGTCATTTGGGCCCAAAAAAAGTTCAGGAGGAGAGAGAGAGAGAAAGAGATTAAGAGGAAGCTGCATCTAAAATGAGACTCTGCTTTCCAATGGTATCTCTGCCAGCGGCTAATGGGTGATTGACCCACACCCAACGCTGGCTGTCAGCTACTTTTCATGTATTCAACATGTATATATGCACATATATATATATGTATATATGTGTGTGTGTGTGCTTCGCGACAATTGCGACGCAGTTGTTATTTGGTTGTAGCTTTTGGAGCCGGCGGGGTACAACGGTGCGTATGCGTCATTTGGCAATTGTGCGTCGCCTTATCTGCCCGCTGAGACACTAATTTGTGCGCTATACACAATAGTATTTAAAGTTCGCCTTAAGCTGAGACCCCAAGCAAACTGATTTCAAGGTAAGACTCAAACAAAAAAACAGACAGACAGACGACCAAAAACAAAATTAAACAATCTTTAAATAATTATTATATAAGAGAGCTTTTGTGGCTGCTCAGCAGGCCGCAACCTTCGAGCAATGTGGAGCGTTAACAACAACAACAATATTGAGCGTCAATTTGCAACACACGCAAATTAAAAATGTTGGATTTGAAATATCTGTTTTGCGACGTTCCGTAAACAAATGCAATCAAAAATTTAACTTATAAATATTGTTAAACTTGCAAGTGGCTGCAAAATGGCAAAATAATAAATTATATGAAGCGCACAAAGCGTGCAATAAACACAACAGCAACAGCGGCAAAAACAATAACAATAACAGCCAAACACACAAAATCGCTTCAATGAACAGCGCAGGCAGCGACGCGAGCAGCGACGCCGGCGTCAACGCCATGGCTGTGTTCAAGGTCAACAAGGCAGCGCGAGATCTGGAAAACCAGCTGCGGGAGCGGATAGTTGGCAGTTGCCAGGGGAGGGCTGGGGAAGGCAGTTGGCCATTTTTTCAGTGTTTACTGTTTCCCTTTTTTTATGTGCAAATTATGTGGGGCGTAAGACAGAGCCAAGTTAGTTTTTATGGTCATTTTTATGGTATGTTGTTTGCTTGGGTTTGTTGCCTGTTGTCGTTGTTCTTGTTGTTATTCTGACAGCTTAGCACAGCTAACATTCGTGCTCGTTGTTAAGCCCAGCAGCTTATGCAATTGAAACAACAACTGCCAAAGCTGGCCGACAACTTCAATGCGCACACAGGCAACAATAACAATAACAACAACAGCTGATTAGCTCGAAGGCCCACGCGTCTAAATAACTTGTTTCAGATATGCTGCAATTGTATATTGTAAAGCATTTTCAGTTTAGTTATTGATTTTATCTATAAATAAATGCGACATATGTATAAAAATACATTATCGCTTAAGAATTGTCAGCTTAATTGAAGATTAAATCAAAACAAAGTTTGTGAACGTTCAGGTTAAAAGTAATCCATAAATACATTGTTAGTACTTTTGGCATTATATTTGAAATTAGGCTTATACTGATATTCATTATACATAGGTTAGTCTAGTCTAGTCAAAAATAACAAGCTAAAAAATATATTTTTTTCTGATAATACTGCATTGTTTAAATAATAGTAAACATTATTTATTGTGACAGTGGATTTAAATAAAAGGCTAACAATATTCTGTACTTGTAAATAGTTTGATATTATTTTCTATATATTTCGAATATTAATATAATTTTTCTAATATAATAAAATGTTTGTTTTTATTACCGTTCCGTTACGATTAAATCATTTTATGCTTTGCACAAAAACCTAATTCTAATTAATTTAAATGAATAATTTATTTAGAAATTCAAATTGTATAACTAATACTGTATCTTCGTATTGATTTTAAAGCATTTAGGGTAGTAATCATGAGTGTATCCACAGTTCGTCTTAGCTCATTTAGCTTTGATTTCTGTCTTAGAGGGCGGCGCCTTTGTTGTGGACACCCAGTTGGAAGCGCATTAGTCTGGCACGTCGAGATATGGGCCTGCTAGCCAGAGTAATTCCAGCTCCACACCACACACCACACATCACACCACACACAAACACAAACCCAGCCCCCACCACTCGCTTGTTGTGCCATATGTTGTGTATTGACTTTGCCCAGGCATTTGCCATATGTTGCGTTGACATTTGATAAATGTTCTGTGTTTCCACCTCTGGTTCCAGTGTGTGTGTGTGTCTGTGTGTGAGCTGGTGGTGTCTACTCTCTTATGCCGACACACACTTCCACTTCCGGCCTGTGGTCAGGCATTTTTGACGCGCAGTTAATTGATTTCTCAGACCCCAAGCACAGCCAAAACTGTCGACACATACGCCCAATAATCCACTTAAAATGTATGTAAACTACAAATGGAGGGAGGTGGTCTTGTCTGATTCTTTTAGCAGCGGCTATTTAAATTCTGAACTATTTTTGGGCAGCTGCAGAGACTCAGCTCGAGACTGAGACTGAGACAGAGAGAGAGAGAGAGAGAGAGAGAGAGAGACGTAGCTTATGTAACGACAGAGGCACGAACAGCCCCTAAAGCTGGACAAAGAGACGCAACTAAAATCGAAAAACTGACACCGAAACCGGCTTTTTATGCAAAGCTGCCGAAAAAAAAATATTTTAAATTGAGTCGCTCGATTTGCATGACGCGGGAAGTTGGGGAGACGTTGTGTCAAAAGCATTGCGTGAGCGTAAGCTTGTGCAACAGCAGTCAGTGTGAGAGAGTAAAACTCAAATGGAAGAGAGCACCTGACGAAATTTATAGCAACAAGAAATCAAGCGCGATGGTCACAGCAACAGTGCCAAAGAGCAAGCCAACAACTGCAAGAGAAGGCAAGACCAAAAATCAAAGAGAGAGTAGAGAGGAGAGAGCGCGCAAGCTTGGCTTGTGTCAAAAATTTGACAGCTGCTGTTTGTGCTCTCATTGCTGACGCTCTTGTTGCTGCGACCAAAAAAGTATGTCAAAGTCAAACGTTGCTGTCGCAGTCGCAGTCGCAGTCGCTGCTGACGTTGGCGCATTACTAAACACTGCTGCTGGCTGCGGTTGTCTTCATTGTTGCTGTTGCCGCTGTTGTCGACGTCATTTTTATTATGTTTGTTTGGTAAGTGGAGCTCTGGTTATGTAAGCCCAGCAGCAGCCAACTGTTGGCCATCGTCTTATTTATTTTGTTGTTGTTGTTGTTGGTTTTATTTTTGGTTTTTTTTTTGAATTCGTTACGTTAAGCCCAAGCCCAGTGCTCGACCCCCCCTCCACCCGCGCATTAGCTCTTAGCGCGTCTTAGCCTTTTGTCTTTTTCACGCCGTTTTTCCCCCCTAATCTTCGCTGTGTGCCCCACTCCCCGCCCCGCCGCAGCTCATTTGTTTGTTGCCAATTTCAATGCTTGACTTTTTGCGTCGGCGGCCTGAAAATTAAATCGTGATTTGTAAATGCGCTCAATTTTTCGTCTCGCTTGCCTTTTATGCGCAGCGGGGGAAGCAACGGGTGGGGGGAGCAGTGAATTTGGCAATTTTGTAATAAGTTTTTGTTGTCTTTTTTTTGTGTTGCGATTAAATAATCAACAACAATGTGGCAACTGGCAACTGGCAGCAAGCGAAGAGTTGAAAGTGATTGTTAATATCTTGTGTCATTTTGCAGTGTTGTGTAATTGTTTTTTTTTTATATTTACTTTTATTCACTAATTTTTTTTTTGTATTTGAGGCCACAGAGTTCTTACGAGTTTTTTGTGTGCTTGCATAAGAATTACTGCTGTTGTTATTTTCTTAGCAGAACTTATTCCGTTTTAGCCACAGTCAGGGCTCTTTAGAGTGTTATATATACACATTCATATCTGTATACACATATATATCATACAACTCGAGTTTAACTTATCGACTCAAACAAAATGTTCTCAATGAATACGTAATGAGTTTTGTCAAGCCCTTTTCAAAAGTAAATGCATTTTGATATTTGTTTGCCATTTAATATCGCTGCTGCTGCTTCTTACAACCACCTGCAATTCTGGCCACACAGCCCCGGCTGGGGGCGGCAGCAACTGTTGCATAACCCAAGGCTCATGCGGCACACAATTGATTGCCATTGTCTGCCTTCGTATATTTGTGTGTGTGTGTTGGTGTGTTTGTGTGTGTGTGTGTGTGTGTGTATGGAGACAATTTGATAGCTCATTTGTGTGGCAAATTGAAATGCTACGTTTTGCTGGGCCTGGGTTACGCCTTCGCTTTTATTTGAGTTTTTTTTATGGCACTTGAATGAACTTTGACTGGATTTCACTTGCGGCTTTACGCTTGTAATTGAAGTTTGCACTTTGACCTCGCATTTGTGCGCTGGCTGTTTGCCAGTCAGTTTTATTTGTATAGATTGAAATGCAAATGTCAAAGATTGATGAGGTTGCTGTTGTTAGGCAATAGCATTGTTAGGGCAGCGAACTTGGCTTAGACCAGATCTCTGGCATATCTACATGTATCTATCTACATATCTGGCCACTTGGCGGGCTCGTGTCTATTACTAAATTGTTGTTGTTGCAATTGCAGTCGCTGATTGCCGTCAAATCGCTTACAGTTACAGCAGCGATAAAACGAACATGAGCAACAGCAGCAACAACAACAACAACTCAACAACAACAGCGAATGCATGTGGCCCGCCATTGCTTGCGAGCTACGTTCTATGACATAACTGTAATTCAAACGCGCTCGCGAGCGGGGCACTCTGAATGCCAAAGAGAGCGCACAGCAAAGAGAGCGCGCCCTCTCTCTTTGTGTGTGTGTGTGTAGCGGTTGTTTAGTGCGAGTGAGCGAGCGACTTACTTTTGATTTGTTTTGTTGCTGTTGCTGCTACTGCTGCTGCTGCAGTCAATTGAGTAATCCCATGTTGCTGTTGTTGTTGTTGTTGCCGTCGTGTTTTGTTTACAAATGTTGAAAGTGAATTTTCAATTGCGATTCACAATTTACAATAGAATATTACTTAATCGGCAATAGGCGCAAATCTGACAGCAAGTGACTCACTCGCCAGAGTTGCCAGGCTGCCGTTGTATTTTGTTGCTTTTGGCATTTTCTGTATGTTTGCTGTCGTTTGTGCTTTTTCTTTTTTGGCAAATGAGGACAACAATTGCGATTGCTGCTGCTGCTGTTGCTGCTGTTGCAACTTTGCGTCCAGACGCCATTTGCTTTTTGTTTCGTATCGCTTTTTGCGCCCGACGGGCCTCATTATGCAATTACAAAAGCGAAAAAATATTAAACAGAGCAACTCGAAGACTTGAAACACCCGCACGAGGCTAGGCTACTTTTTTGCATATGGGGAGCTGTGGGGCCAGCGTATGGGGGCCAAACAGTTCCATAATGTGCTGCCATTTAGTTTTAATTAAGACAAGGCGCACGAGCTGCAGCAACAAAAAAAAGTATCCCATAATATGTAGTAATATATAACTTGTGCACTCAGAGAAAAAATTATGATGTATCAATTTATAAGCTTTACTTATGGAACATTATCGATCATTAAATCAAAAATAATTCAAACTGATTTTAACAATGTGCAAGTAAAATATATTCTTGATATTTTGTAATGTACATATGTTCGTTGTTTTTCTCTCAGTGTACGTATGTAAGAACTGGATATCAGTGTCGCAATGAAACGAAGCCCGAGCCAAGCCAAATTATTACATCATTCCGCTTATCCAGACAGAATTTAGCATTGGGCCATCTGAGCTGGGCGGCTGTGACTGTAGGCGTGGCCATTTTAGTATGCTGTTACCAGCGAAGTTTATGGCGAATTCGGTGTCGATGAGTTATTACAGTTTATTATGCTGTTATTCTTTTTTTATTAGTATTATTATTATTATTATTATGCATACATTTTTCGTAACGACTTCCTAAAGGGGCTCCGGTGGCATTACACGATGTGCATAACAGACCCGTTGCGAAACGAATTATGAGTCTCGTATCAGGAATCTTATGTTATATTATATTATATTATATTGCCGTATAAGCCAAGGAACTTTAGATTTGAGTTATGGCTACGAGCTTTTTCTAAGTGTGGGCATAAAGGAAAATCGGTTTCATATTTCGAGAAATATGACTGGAATTAATTTCTCTATGCTTAGAGTCACTTAAAAAAAATTATTTTATTTTTTTAAAGAATCAGCAAATTTAGATGTATTTACTTTATAGATAAAAATATATTTTGTGTTTAAATTACAAATTTTACTGGATTTACCATTTCCTTTAACTCTGATTACAATTCCGCATTCAATTTTTTTCTTTTACTCTCCACTTGCAATTACATGGTATTTGCCACGCCCACTTGTCCACGTAGCGTACCGCATAAATATTCGAGCTAAACAATTTCTGGGCCACGAGTCTCAATTCAATAGTACTGTGAAATTTGTGCAGTTCTTTTTATTTTGCATTTCTCGCTTGTGAAAGTACGAAAAATGTGCGCTGGCATTTTAGCAATGTGCGCCAGACTAGAGCAATGCTAAAAGAGGGTGGAGTAGGGGGGAGGGGGAGGGGCGTCTATACAATGGGCAAATAAATAGCAATAAGACACATTGTGAGAGCCAAAGGCGACGCATGCCACAGCAAAAGTATCTACAAGTTACACGTCGGGAATGCCGGCAATGCAGCGTATGGCAAGAAGTTAAATCCAATCTGGCGTCAACCACACGGCACATCAAATAAATCAAATCGAAAAATACAAAAAAAAATAAATTAAAATCGCAGGAAGCAGCATGAAAAAAATTAACACACTTTTATACTAGATGCACTTAGAGATTGAGATATGGCTATATGCTATATACGTGAGCTTGTGGTTTTAGAAAATGGTTCAAAGAAGCTGGCAACTGGCTTTCGTCTCAAGGCCATGTCAATTTGTTGGTCGTTAAACTTTCGCCCAGTCTGGCCCACTCTCCCACTCTCTCGCTCTCTTTTTCTCATTCTCGCAGAAGGCCTTTGTTCACTTTCACAAAGAACTTTTTTATACATTTATTTTTTGTTGAGCTCAACTGCGCATTTAGTAAAAGAAACAAAAAATTGAGTAAAAACAAATTTGAAGTCGGTTAATATAAAAATCGCAACGAGCTCCTGCTGACTAATTAAAAAGCAACAACAAAACGAATGCCAAAAACAAATGTTAATTAGTGCACTCACTTTGAATTATTGCAGAGCGGGGGCGTGCGGGGCTGGCTGCAATAAAAAACATATTTCTAGAAAGTTGAGAGACCTCCAATGCAAATACGCAAGCGGACGGACAGCTATAAATATGGCCACATTTACGTACGCGTTTGTATCTAATATGAATTTGATAGTCGCGTTTATCAGCTGTTTTTTTGCTTCAGCTGACAGTCGACGGATATATATTTGTGTGCTTGTGCATTAGATAGCGTCACGATTATCGGGCATATTTGGGTTACGGCACGATAACAACAGCACGAGTTCAGGGTACGCCCTTGAGATGTTCGCAATTACCTGACAAAACAAAACTGCCCATAGAAAGTGCAATGAAATGTTTTGTGGCTTATCAATTGGCAAAGTAGAAATTTGTTTATAGCATGAGAATCGAATAGGAAGGCATTCAAGTTCAGGGCTGTGTCTTTATCAGCTTTGTTCACAAGTTCAACTTTTTTATATATTCAATGAGAAGCGAATAGAACGGCAGTCAAGTTCAGGGCCAAGTCTTTATCAGCGTTGTTTGTTTAAACAATTTGATATATTATTTTTTTAACCGACGATTAGTTATTTCGTAGAAATATAATTTAATTAGCTCAGTTTGCTTCTTACTAACTTCAAATTATACGGCATTTGGTCTAATGCTTGCTTCGAATGCGTGTGACATCATTAGCCAAATGAGTTCCACGAAAGTACAAATATTAGTTTAGTTAGCCGCTAATTAAACGTGCCCTATATTGAATCCATAAAACAATATTAACGTCCATCGGGGGAAATTTTGGGTCAACTTGTCCCATGGTAGAAATAATTGCATGGCGCGTGCTAAATTCTTTTGGCCGTTTCCACATTTAATGCACATTTTGGTCAGCCCCCAAGCACAGCCATCAAATTATACGATTTGCGATATATATCATATATATATACTATTTTTTATATGTATATGCATAAATTACAATGTAGCTGCGTGCAGAGACCACTAAAAGGCCAGCAATGGTAAAAACCTTGCATGATATGTGGGCATTTCCAACTGCAGCAGCAACAACAATGAATTTTTATATGTACACACACATACACACACACACGGTCCTGCCACACGCTCGACATGTATTCGGGGCAGGTCCTCGTGGCGGTTTAACAACTCTTTATACTTAGCCACGTCAAAAAAAAAATACAACCAAATGCTCTTGCTATACCCTGTAGCTATAAAAATGATTAAGAAAGGTATACAACGGAACAAGTGTGGTATATAAATATAAGCCAAAGTCTTTAGAAACTGAGTAGTTGTAAATTGTAGAGACAGAAAAATTTGTATGTAACTACAGAATTTATTTTATAAAGTAAGTAAGTAAGTATGACTAAGAAACAAAACTTAGTGTGTGAACTCTATATTTTACAAAGAAATAAACTTCGATTACAGAGTATATATGCATTAGTTCATCAACTTTTTGAGCTCTCAACAAATTACTCTGCATTATTAGAGTGTACAAATTAAAGTTATTATTGGTTTTCATACTTCTTCAACGTTTCAAGCTTCTATTTGCATTTTAGCACGTGCTACCTATTCATAGTAAACAATATATATAATCCGATTATCAGATCTAAGCAGCCCTTTTACAGAGACGCGCGTTAAATGTATGTTAATAGTGGGATTTATGTCTAAAACGTGCTAAAATTGATAACAGTTACAATTTTAAGTCTGCTAATCTGTAATGTTTAATGATAATGACAACTGAAATACAACTATAATAAAAAGACACTCCCTGAATACATATTATAATAAATTATATATTGAATTAATTATATAAAATTTAATACATAATTATAAGCTGACATTATATTGCAGGGTAGCTGCTGGTCGATCACTTTCCGCTTAAGCACTTTTTGACTCTTTGTATTTCAATTCTGTTGTGTACTCAGTCGCTGTAATTGCGAATTCGCCATGCCTCATGTGGCAGCGTTGCATGAGGTCGACGACTACATTAGCAGCTCCTCATCTAGTATATCTTTTGCATCTTATTCGTGTGTGTGTGCGAGTGTGCGAGGAGTGTGTTGTGGGTGTTGGTAATCTTCATGTCTGGCACGTGTTGTGTTGTGGCTCATTTAGTGCCTGCCTGTTAAGTGCCTCATCCAAGCCAAGCAAACACTTCTGACTGATGTGTGTGTGGGCCAACTGGAGCTGCTGCACTCGTGTCTGTCTTGATTAAAGAGCTGCCACAGATGCCACAAATGCTAATGCTAAAGCGGTTGCCCTTGGGCCAACACCTTTGCCATTGTCAACGTCAAGTGGCCATTTTTGGCAGCTTCCAGTGGCCAGCCAGCATTTATTTGATTTCATTTTGTGGCCTAATTGGCTTTGGCTTTTGCTAAATGACTTTGCATTTTGTTTATTATCAACAAAGAGCGCTGAGTAAACATTTATGCCCAGCTTATTTTATACAAATCTCATTCTCTTTTCTTTTATGTTCCGTTTCTTTCGTGCCCTGGTTCTGATAGTGTATTTTTTCGGCCTCTGCTGTTTATCAGCAGAAAAGTCAATAACTGATTGCGAGAGAACCACAAAAAAGAAAACAAAAAGAAAAGAAGAAAAACAAACAATGCCTATAAATAGAATGAGGCAGTCCAATTGGGGTTTTTTTTGGCTGTGATCATCTACGTGTTAGCCACTATCCTTAATTGCCGTTAATTAGTGCTTCACATTTTTCAAGTCTAGCTGCTGCATTTGGCCAGGTAAGCAAATAATTTGTAAGGCTGAGGCAATGATGCGTCAGCTTTGACTCGGCTAATCAGCGCATTGAATCACAACTGTTTACTGTGTATACAAAACAACAAGAACAACAATGATAACAATTATTAAAAGCGACACGAGTTGTTGCCGTAAAATGTCACGCAACAATTTGGCACATGCCGCCACTTCCAGCCCATCAAATCATGCGCTATGAGTCGTTTATATATACATATATATATCTCATTTATATATATAATATTTAACACGGAAAATGTAAGAGAGCAATTCTCAACTTTTAGCATAGAAACTTTAATGAATATTATTCAGAGCAGCAATGCAAAAGAATTTCAATAAATCCCCAAAGAAAACTTCCAAAAAACTTGCTTTTAATATTTAGTAGTTTCCCTTCAAAGTTGTTTGTAGAAAAAAAAACGTTTATTAGTTTTTTAACTTTAAGTTTCTTCGGCAGTTGCCTTCAAACACTTGAATCTGCATTTGACTTAACGAAGTTTGTATAAAAGCAAACAAAAGTTTTTTCTAAAAGAAAATACAACAAATATGTCAACGACAATTAAATCTTGTGTTGTCTTTAATTCAATTTTTAAACAATTGAATATAATTGAACACAAAAAGCATTTAACAATTTAAATAGTTGTTTTTATTTTATATTTTATATATATTTGGCTATTTAAAAACTTGCCTCCCACCTAATTTTATCAATTCGTTTGCGCAGTCATTTCATCTTTTCAACATTCTCATTTAATTGAATCTGGTTAATTTTAGTTTTGTTTAATGTCTGTGAAAATTGCCCATCAGCTGTTGGCTGCCATTCTTCGCTTTGGTTTCTCCCCCCCCCCCCCCTGTCATTTGGACGCGTTAAACGTTTCATCTGGCATCTGCCATCCAGTCAAGTGTTTGTGGCCTGGTATTTCTCAACTTGTTTGATGGATTTCTAAGTGCGTGGATTCGCTGCGATTTTTCAAAAGAACACTTTTAGAAAAGCACAAACGAAAAACAAAAAGAAAATATATAGAAAATTAGGTAGGAAGCTTTGACAAACTATTTTTGGAGCTGATTCGGGCGCAAAAGTGTCGCGGTAAATGATTAATTAGCCTTTGTTTCGGTGATTTTTGTTGTTGTTAGTGTTGTTCTGTTGTTGTTGTTGTTGCTGTGTCTACGTGTGACTGGGAAAAGCCTCCAATGCGTTGACTCAGCGCCTCAATTATTCATGCACAGTGGCCCCTGAAAGTATCTGTCTGCAATTTCTGGCCTGGAATGGAGTGTGACAGGCAGTTTCTAAGTTTCAGTTATTGTTGTTGTTGTTCTTCTTATTCTTCTTCTTGTTGCGGCACTTAAGTAGACATTTTAATTTGCTTTGCTTGGCAGCTGTCCCAAGTGCTTGCCGTTGCCCCCCTTTGACAGCGGAGCATTTGTGGCATGCCTTATTTACTTTGAATTTGCGGCATAAATATTTAATAATCGAGTCCTTGGCCCACAGAGCAAACGAGAAATGCCGAAAGGGTGTATAAGCGAGAGCGAAAGAGATAGAGCGTAAACGAGCAAATAGCGGTCATAAAATCAACAACAACACAATTAGAGCAGCAGCAGCAACAACAACAACAACAGCAGCAGGCGCTGACAAACGATGCTAAGGCTAAACGCCTCTTTTCTCTGACCCACTATTGACTTCATTACGAATACGACCTGTGGGCCAGGGCCTTTCTACACTGACATGTGTGTGGGTGGGAAAACATGGTAAACCTGTTGCGTAGTTCAAAGCCTGTTGACGTCAGCATAATCTTACGTGAGGGGTTTTACTCGCCTTTTTATCGATTTTTCGAGCACCCATCCTAGAGACAAATTAACCCTTTTGCGCTAGACCAAGCAACATGTCCAGACATTATTACTTTTTCCCCGAAAACACTTGTTGCACTTAGCAAAATCTTACATAAATGCTTAAAATAAACCCTATATTCTATTTTCACTGGAGTGTTATGAACTTGAAACCCAAGGTATTTTAATAGAGATATCCCTCTTCAAAGATGTAAGATCTTCTTGTGTTGTTCAACGCCCATTGACGTCAGCATAAAGTTGCGTGTCTGGGGGTTTTACTCATCCCTTTATTGATTTCTTGAACACCCATCACAGAGACACATTAACCCTTTCGCGCTACACTAAGCAAAAAAACTTATTTGTTTTGTTGTATTGTTGAATTTTATGATAAAAAAATATTTTGAACCCCCCTTTAATAATTTTAGAAAAAAAATTTCAAATATTAGATTTGCGAATTTATGTTTTTATTCGATTGTGGGTGTCACATTTAATACAAAACACAACATTAAAACCGAATTTGAGGATGTTACATTTTTGGTAAAAATCATGCCAAATTTCACCAAAATATTGACATGTATAGTTCTCGAATCCACAGTTTCCATATTTCAAGCGCTCGTAACTTTGTCAAAACTGATTCGATTTTCGTGTTTGAGGGCATTTTGATTATGATTTTTAATTTAGATTAATTCCACATTTAAAATACATTCATTTTGAAAAAAAAAAATTTTTTTTTGATTTTTTCATCAAAAAATCATGTGGTCCCCCCTTAGTCATTTTCGAAAAAAATTTGTTTTCAAAAATTAGATTTGCGAATTTATGTTTTTAATCGATTGTGGCTACGATACAATTTTTGGTCAAAAATCATGTCAAAATCGACAAAAACTTTGACATGTAAAGCCCTTGAATCCATAACTCCCATATTTCAAACTCACATAAATTTGTCAAAATTGAACCGATTTTCATGTTTGAGGTCATTTTGATTATGATTTTTCATTCAAATTAATTCTGCATTTCAAATATAGACATTTTAAAAATAAATTTTTTTCGATTTTTTTCGATCAAAATATCATGTGGTCCCCCCTTACACATTTTCAAAAAAAATTTTTTTTCAAAAATTAGATTTGCGAATTTTTGTTTTTAATCGATTGTGGGTATCACAATTAGTATAAAAAACAACATTAAAACAGATTCTGAAGGGGTAAAATTTTTGGTCAAAAATCATGTCAAAATCGACAAAAAATTTGACATGTAAAGCTCTCGGATCCATAGCTCCCATATTTCAAACTCACATAACTTTGTCAAAACTGAACCGATTTTTATGTTTGAGGACATTTTGATTATGATTTTTCATTCAAATTAATTCTTCATTTAAAATTTGTCCATTTTGAAAAAAAAAATAGACATTTTAAAAATAAATTTTTTTCGATTTTTTCGATCAAAAAATCATGTGGTCCCCCCTTACTCATTTTAAAAAAAAATTTTTTTCAAAAATTAGATTTGCGAATTTTTGTTTTTAATCGATTGTGGGTGTCATAATTAGTATAAAAAACAACATTAAAACCGCTTCTGAGGTAATCAAATTTTTTGTCAAAAATCATTTCAAAATCGACAAAAAATTTGACATGTAAGGCTCTCGGATCCACAGTTCCCATATTTCAAAATCCCATAATTTTGTCAAAGCTGAACCGATTTTCGTGTTTGAGGACATTTTGATTATGATTTCCCATTTAGATTAATTTCACATTTAAAATATATTCATTTTGTATAAAAAATATTAAAAAAATAAAATCATATGGTCCCCCCTTACTCAATTTCGAGAAAAGAATTTATAAAAATTAGATTTGCGAATTTATGTTTTTAATCGATTGTGGGTGTCCTAATTAGAATAAAAAAACATTAAAACCGATTCTGAGTGAGTCAAATTTTTTATCAAAAATCATGTCAAAATCGACAAGAATTTTGACTTGTAAAGCCCTCTGATCAATAGCTCCCATAACATTGTCAAAACTGAAGAGATTTTTACGTTTGAGGACATTTTGGTCATGATTGAATTATAATTATATATAATTGAATTATAAACCATAATGAAAAATTTGTTTCAAATCAATTAAAATTGATTTTTAAGATTGTTGCCCCTTACTCCCATGACTCACCTTTGTCGAGGCTGGCATTGCAGAACTTGAGCGCATCGTCGAGGCGATTGAGGTGCATGCAGCTGGTGGCCTTCTCGATGATCTTCTTGGCCTGCAGCTCGCCACCCCACCACTTCTCCACCAGCCGCCTGATGAGCACGTCCTGCATAAACTTCATGGCCGTGCCGCCGCCGAGCGCAAAGCCGCCGAGGCCGCTCATCAGAGCTGACGCCGAGCTGATGGACGCCATTGTCGTCGTGGCCGTGGCTGTCGTGGAGGCCACCGTTGTGGTGGTCACCGTGGTGGGTGCGGCCACAGCCAGTCGCAGGCCGAGTCCATTGGGAAAGCTGCTGCCCACGGGCGCTGGCGGCAGGCCCGGCATAAAACGCGCTGAGGCCACGCTGCCAATGCTGCTGATGCTGCTGCTGCTGCTGCTGCTGTTGCTGTTGCTGCTGTTGGTGCTGGAGGTGGTGCTGGTCAGTGCCACGCCCTGTGGCACACGCTCGGCGCTGCGCGGAAACTTGACATGGCAAATGTTGCACTGCGTGATCGTCTCGCAGCACTGGCCGCAGAAGGTGTGCCCACAATTGGTCGTCACCGGACCGCGCAGAATGTCCGCACAGAGCGGACACAACAGCGGATCGTAGTGCTCGCCCAGCGCCGGACTGGGCACGCGCAGCTCTCGCGTCAGCGCCTGCGAGCCGAGCAGCTCCTGTGCGGCCTCCACCCGCGGCAACAGGTCCAGGCCCAGCGTTTGCGCTGTCCAACTGTCCACATGCTGGCGCGCCTGCTGCTGTCGGGTTTGGTTGGGTCGCTGTCCAATGCCGCCTAGCTGGCGTATGTGCGCCGTCAGAGCGCTGGCCAGGGCGGCCAGCTTGTCCAGCGGCACGTGTCCTTCCTGCTGGCGACTGGCAATTAGCTCGTAGACATTAAACGCTTGCAGCAGGCTGCCCACACGGGCAAAGGATTCGCCCAGCAGATACGAAAGTTGCAGCGAGCTGTTGTTGTTGTTGTTATTATTGTTATTATTGTTGTTCAGCAGCGCGTGCCATGTGTGCGTTGAACTGGAGAGCGGCCGAGCAGCATCAGGAATTTGATGCCGATACTGATGCTGATGCTGCTGCAACTGCAGCAGATGTTGCTGCAGCTGTTGCTCATGTTGTTGGTTCTCCTTGCGCACGGCTTTCATAGAGCGCTTGCTGGCCACCGATGGCTTCATGTAGTAGCCCTGGGAGAGCGGCATGTTGCCAGCTGTTGCTGCTGCTCTCGCTCTTGTTGTTTTTGTTGTTGTTGTTTTTGTTGTGCTGTGTAGTAGCTGCCCGTGGTCACGTATGCGACGTCGCCGTACTGCGCGCTGCTGATGAACTGTTTGTTCTCTCCCAGTTGGATTTACTTTTGTTCTATTTAATTGAATACGCGTTTGTTATTGTTGTTCGGTTGTTTTTAATTGAGTTAAGCCGTTTTTGCTTTTATTTGCCAGGCTATTTTTTATGCACTTCACTTTGGCCGACGACTTTTGAGCTTTTCATATCAGCAACTGGCCCCAGAATAGCCATTTATAATTTAATTTATACTTCATTTAAACGTATATGCACGGATTTATTTATTATTATATTATTTATTTATATATATGTATATATGCATATATCAATTTTGATTCTTTCGAGAAGAACGTGACGACGCGTGCGTTGCCCTTCGCAGTTTGACAGTCACTGGAGTAGGATACAAGTTGCTGTTGTTTTCTGTTAACAGCGTTGGGTCAGCGAAAGCGACGGGCATCTGAAAGCAGAAGACGAGACGAGAAATGAAATCTGTGTGTGAGTGGGAATTTACGTAACGTACAAAATGCCGTTTGCGTTTCTGCCTGATTCTGCCGCCATCGCAGCTTTTGATTCTGTTTTATAATTCACACGCACGCACACACACACAACCGCAGCCGAAGAGCGGACAATTCGAGCGCACAGCTGAAGAGTACGCTCTCCCTCATTTAGTGGCGCTCTCTTTGATTTAATTTTCGTGTTATTGCCTGCGCCGCGCTGCCTATTTTATGACAGCTTCAAAAAGCAAAGGGAACAAGAAAAAAAAGCATTATAATCGTATCTATTACTCAACCTGTGCACAGGTCTGCTATCTCTTGTTACTTGCACCACTCTCTCACTCGCTGGCTAGCGCTCTCAATCCCATGCGCTCTCTCTTCGTGCAGTGACGTGACATTTGTCGCGTATGCTGTTAATTGACTGGCCTAAAATTCTGAGCTTTGCAGCTGCCAGGCAGCAACTTTTGTGACTTTGGCGCGTTACATAAACGGTCAACGAACTTGCAGCAAGAGCGAACAGAGCAGCAGCAGCAGCAGAAGTTAACTTAGAATTGCGTGAGTGCTAAACGCTGCGAGTGCGAATCATTTAAGCTGCCAACTTGAGCCTAATCAACGCTTTGTCACTCAATTTCAATTGGCAGCACATGTTGTTACATAATATTATGAAAATTAACACTGAATCACGAAGCGAACTGACGCGGACGCTGGCGCAAGTAACGAAATCAAAATCAAAATCGTCGAGACACACGCACACACCAACGCACTAACACAATAACAAAGCAGTACGTCCGCCCGCCCTTACCCGCACTCAAGCAATAAGAACAAAAACAAAGGCAACAGCGAAAAAATGAACTCAAACAACGCCACATTAACAGAATAGGCGTCGCTCTCTTAACAGACACAGTGGGCTCTCTTCAGCACTGTTCTCGTGGCTTCTCGAATTGAGAGCGATTTTCTGTATGTGTTTGTGTTTTCTGCTGTTGCGAGTATTTTGCTGCTGCTGTTAAATGCGCACGTTTTTCTTTTGACGTTCAGTTTTTGTATCTTGAAGATAAACAATGCCGGCACAACACAACACACACACACTCGCACACACACACACAAACGGGCGCGCGCTATGAGCGTCGTGGCCATTGGCAACGTTCGAATGTTTTTGGTTTTGTTATGTAAACAATAAAAAATTTTTTGCTGTGTGCTGCGCGCTTCTTTTTTTTTTACTTATTTGTGTTAGATTATAATTTGTTTACATCTCGCACAGCTACACAGATGAACAGGTACAGATAAACAGCTACGGCTACACAAACACAGATACGTTTTCACAGCAAACCGAAATCAAAGTGTGCCAAAAAGAAAATTGCGTGCAAATAAAAATGTTGATTTCATGCTTTATAATTTTTTTTTTTGTCCTTATTTTTTTTGTTTTTTTTTTTTGCTTGGCCATCTCGTAAGTTTGTGAATCGTATGATTATGTACGCATTTGGCCCAGTTGCTTTGGCCGACAAATATTTTGCATAAATTTCATGTTAAGTAATGCCGAAATCTCGTCTATGTCTATTGGTAGTAAGCCAAGAAAAGCGAGAAATAAGAAATGAGAATATCTGCTCGCACGAAGGTTCTTATACATATTGTTATTTATATCAAATTAATTCCTCAGCGCCAGCAGCAGCAACAACAACAGCAACTAGCAAATTTAATGATTTTGAATAAAACAATGCCGCAAAAGTATCTCAAAATGGTTAATTTATATAACTCTCGGGTAGAATATTCACAAATTTCAAATAAACAAAATAATCTTTATATTCATAATGAACATGGCTTGCAAAAAAAAGAAAGGGAAATAAGAGAAAACAAATTAAAGAATTAAGTGAAAAAACAATAGGTGCGTTGACTCAAAAAATTTTATTTTTGGAAAATTCATTCTTGTAGTTTTCTATTTTTAAATAGATATCTAAGCCAATATTGTAGGAAACACCATACGAAATTCTACAAATAAATTTTCAAAAAATTAAGTTTTTTTTGGACAAACAAATGGTTTCCTAGAATATAATATTTAATATACCAATGGAAAAATTAAAAAAGAATTTTTGAGTAATAATTCAGAGAAAAATATGACTTTGCAATTCTCAAAAGGTTTAAGCACAGAATTTGTCAGTAGAGAAAATTGCAAACAAGCAACAGCTGTTTGTGGTGATTTATGATGCAGACAGTCCCTGAATTCATTGCCTATTTTTTATCAAATTCTTTGCATTGTCTCTATTTAAGTAAACTTAGCTTCACTTATCTGAAGAAACAGTTCTATATACATTTATATATAATTCTGTATATAGCGATTGCACATTATTTGCCTGGAAGCGCTTACAAACGACCTTCGAACGGGCTGTTGGTCTGACTATCCAGAAATCGCCTGATAGCACCTTCAATTTCACCATCAGCTACAAATATTACTGTATGTGTGAGTGTGTGTGTGTGAGTGTTACAGACATTCAGTCAACATCTGACGCATTTGGTTAAACAACTTTCAGCTGCGCGATTCTAACTGGTCTTGTTTTAGTCAACTTGCGTAAGTCAAAAATTATGTATACGACTCATATAACGAGCAAGTCTATCTAGATGTAATCGGCTCTGTCTGTGTATGTGTGTGTTTTTTTTTTTTTTTTTGTTACGAGTGCCTATAGAGCTCTGTAATTGCATAATGCCTATAACAATGCTGATAAACATACCTAAATGAACTGTAAATATGTCACTCTGTAACTGTTGTTATTGTTGTGTGAGACTATGCGCTGATATATGCAAACATCCAAAGTATATATAATATATTATTTCTGTTTTTTTTCTTTCTTTTTATTATTACACTCGTATTATGCAATGTCAATCATATTTCGCGATTGCATTTATCGTTGCCTGTTGTCGCCAATCGCCTCCGTCGTCAGACGACTTGGCAGCAAATGGCGACAACATTCTGAGCCGGAGATGGGGACTGGGACTGGAACTGAGACAGAGACTGGAACTGGGGGGAACTGAAAGTGCAACTGAGACGGAGACGGAGAGGAACATGGAGACCGGGACCGAGACCGAGACCAAAACCAATTACAACGACAACGTCAACAATTTTGTTTTGCAAATACCCTGTACTTTAAATTGAATGCAATTGAGTTATATTGACACGTGCAACATTTAAAATAGAGAAATATTATCGTTGAAGAGTTTAAAATATAACGTACAATATATTGTATCCAATATTAAAATATAAGTAAGTTACTAAACTAATCAAGAAATATTTTATTATCTTTCTTGTAAAATAACCCATTTTCTTACACGACAAATACTTTTCATTATGACAACTTTAATAGATTTTTCTATACACACAATTTGCAGGGTATGCAGTCAGTCGTGCTTGCTGCGTGCTAACTGTGCTTGTACTTAATATTGCTCAAGTCAATTGTTGTGGGTGGCGACAAGAAATTGCCATGAAATGCAATGTCAAATGCAAATGGGGGAAAGGTGCCTCCAGCCCAGCCCGGCCCTGCCCAATTGACTCAATCCACAAGTGTGCGTGTGTGTATGTGTATGTGAGTGTGTGTGTGTGTGCGAGTGTGTGAAAGGCATGAGTTTTGGGCCTAATGAAATTACATAATTGCTGTGATTGCCGTTCAATAAACGGGCAGCGAGCGCACATTTGTGTGGCAAAGTGTTATGAAATCGCGTCGAACTTATTATACAATTTTCATAAGCATTTTTCTTGCTGCTTATTGTTGTTTGCTCTTGTTGTTGTTGTTGCTGTGTGATTTCTGCTTTGATATTTGTTTTATTGGCTTTTCATTTGTGTTTTTACGGCGAGTTTTATGGCGACAATAAACGCCACAAAAAACCAGAAGAAAAAAAAACAGCTAACGGAATTATTGACTTGGGAAAATTCTATATGCGTTTTCTTTTTTTTTTATTTGTTTGTGCTTTTTATTAGCTCTTTTTTTTTTGGGGCCATTTGATTTGTCGCCTATTGGCCCGTTGTTACATAATGCCAAATTACTTGGGATTCTGACTAATTGTTGTAGCCGGGCCTCTCACTTGTTTATATAAGGGCCAATTGCCTGCACCGCCCGACCGGCCGTCCGTCCGACCGACCGTCTGAGTCAGACGCTCGCAAACGACTTTTGCATAATGGCAAAGGAAATATTTGCAATTTTCAGTTAAAGGTTTTACAGCTTAATAGTTTTGAGTTGTAAGAGCCGTGTTATTGCTGTTGTTGTTGTTGTTGTTATGGGTCGCATAATGCGTCGCGTGTCGTAACGTTAACGTCTACGACGACGGCGACGCTGCCCACGTCACGTAAACTGCAATGCGCCGGCAACCGTTGCCCCCGGTTTGTAACTGGGGTGCTTTGGGGTGCCCCGTTAATTTGACAGGCGTTACTGCTGCTGCAGCTGCTATTGTTGTTGCTATTATTATTGTTGCAGCACTGTGTTGCACTGCCATAAAGGCAAAGTGTAGGCACAATGCATAATTCAATATATGTCTAAGCTGTCAACTTTAATAATTTAATGCATTAAATAGCACACCAATTTTACATTAATTTTATGTTATATATTTATTTACTATTTCGTATTATTTACATTTGATTTTGTAGCAGACAAAAATTTCTGTTTAGTTTTTATATATATTTTTTTTTAGTTTTTAAAATATTTTATCCATCTACAAATGTAAATAATATTTATTTATATATAAACTATTTTATATTATATTATATTTTATTTTATTTATTATTGTTTTTAACTAAAATGATGTTTAAACAGTTATTGTCAATTAAATATGCATTATATTTACAATATATATTTATTTGTTCAGCACAAACTAGCAAACATATACATGTTTATTCAATTCGAATTAAATGATATTTTTCATATTTGTTTTTTTTTTAACACGTTTTACATTCAATTTATGGAAGAGTGTGTCGTGTTCGTTTTTATTTGTTAAGTTCAAACGGAATTACATCATTTGAATTAATTGCAATTGAATCGGTTATATTTATCATGCATATTATTCAGGGCTCTGCATGCTTTTATCACAAATTAAATATAAATTATTATCAAGTGCTGCCAATTTGATTTGCCAGAACGTCAACAACAACACGTTCACCACAACGAAATAGCAACAAGAACACCACCAACAACAATTGGCGCAAACAACAACAGCAGCATCACGAAAAAAAAACCGCTTAGTAATGCCTTTAAAAATATGGCAACACGTAAGCGGTGCAAAATAAGCCCCCCCTCAAGGAACCCACCACCTGACGGCAGTTTGCTGCAGCGCAGTTTGTTTTCACAATCAATTCACAGAAACAGCAACAACAACAACAAACAACGGCAACACCAATGAAAAACAGTTTTTCCGCTGCTTCTGCTGTTGACGATGCCTCTGCCGCTGCGCTGCTTGGCCGCTGCTGTTCAAAGAGCAATGCAACTTAGTTGAGCGCCCGTTCATTCACATTGCACACGCACACCAATGCACCCACACACACACACAATCGCACTCACACATATGCTGTACAGCAGTCGGCGTATGAACTGATGTCGTAACATGGCCACAAAAGAGAGCCGCAACGGCTGCTGTGCTGGGCTCTCTTAGCGCCGTTCTCTTTCAATTTACCTGTCGCATTGACAACTGCTGATTCTACTGGTCTGCTTCTTCTTCTTCTTGAATTACTTTTACTGCACGACCGCGCCTCCTGTCTGAGGCAGGGACACACACACACGCACTCTCTCACACAATAAACTCTTTTGTGTCAAAATTTATTGCCACACGCGAGACAACAACAAAACAGTGCAATATTCTTTGCGCAATTTTTTGATTATTTACTTATTTTTTTTGTATTTTTATTACTTTATATATATTTTTTATTTTGTTGTGCCGCTCTTTTCTTCGAGGCGAGCGCGTAACTTTTGCCTTTGCGTTTTTTCTTTTTTTTGTTTTGTAAGAACTCAAGCTTTACGTAACAACAGACGGGTTTTACACATTGCGCGCGGGGCAAACAAATACGTTTCTGAGTATGTTGTACGACACTTAACTGCGGCTCGGGCTCAGACTGATTACTGATAACTGATTTCTGCGATTTATGCTTGGCAAGTTGAACACACACACACACACGCGCGCGGTCGGACTCACGCACACACAGTCGTTACGTTGACAAAAAAGCGAAGCGTTGACGCTGATGTTGTTTTGTAATGCGCTTACGTTACGGTTACGCGACGAGCGGGGTCGTTGCTGTAAGGCAACGTGTTCGACTGCTGCTCGAGGGGCGGCAAGCGCTGCTGTTTTCTCGCTGTACTTGCCACGGCCGCTGTTCGACAGCAAATGAGCGCACATCGAAACCGAAAGCATTTCGTGTGAAGCCCAAGCACACAACAGCAGCGACTGCAGCGCTCACTCTCTCTCTCTCTCTCTCTCTTCCCCTACACACACATACTGTCATGCGATTATGTCATAGCTCTCTTAGGCAGCAGGCAGCGCTGTTGCGTCATCAGTCTCTCTTTACGTGTCTCTGTTGTTGGTGCTTAAGATTTGCCGGCAAAACGTCAACTGTCAAACAGGGCGACGCCAAACTCAGGCAGCTGGCGTGTGTGTTTGTGGATAGATGGGGTGGGATGTGGCGTGGCAGGGGGGCTGTTATATTTACGCCCACGCTGGCTCATCATTTATCGCATGTTGTTTGCTTCCGGCGCCACTTTACACTCAAATGAGAAATGGCAAAAATGTTGCTTCTGCTGCTGTTCGGTTTCATAAGTTTGTCATTTAACGCACATTACGTGTGCGACGCGTTAACCTCATTCGGCGATCTAAAGAGAGCCCCCAACAACAACAACAACAACAACTGCTATTTTAAGCTGCAGCCAGCAGCAACATTTGCAGCGCGGCTCAAGCTCAGCCATGCAGAGACTGTTCACCGCTTGGCCGCTCACATTTCAAGCTCAAGTTCAACGTTGGCCAGCTCCTACGCTGACGCCGACGTCAACGTCGACGTCGCCTGGTGCATATTTCCAGTTTAGCGTTTGATGTTGCTATTAACATTTTAAGTGGCTGTTGCTGCTGCTGTTTTTGTTGTTGCTTTTGCCATTTTGCAGTTGCTTTTTCGTAATTTGGTAATTTGTTGCGTCTGGCTGTTGAAAAGCAAATGTGTATATACATGTGTGTGTACATATATCTACATATGGATTTCGTGTGTTAACATTGCTCGCATTTGTTGCAACATTCGCCACGCACGTTTCTTCATAGGAAGTAATCGACAAGCATTGTTGTTGTTGCTGCTGCTGTTGTTGTTGTTGTTGTTGTTGTTGTTGTTGTTGTTGTTGTTAATCAACGGAAATTGTTTGGGAGTTTGTTAAATATGAGGAAATTAGTTAACGTTTTGCATAAGTTAATGGCAATAGGATAGGTGTGTCGTTGATTTTATTTGGTAATAACTGTAAAATTATGATTTTAGGAGGCAATTTGTAAAGCAGCCCAACAAAACTCGAAAGACACCTGGCAACATTGTTGCTGGGCAGCACGTGCGCGCCCAAGGCCTTAACAGCGGTATGTGTAACTGTGATCCATGTGAAGGTCCCTTGCAGCTGTCAATTATGTAACTATACTGACCCCAGCCAAAGACAATATAAACACTAAGATGAGTAACGTGTTTATATTGTCTTTGCCCCAGCAATGTGAAAAAAAAAAATAAATTCGCTTTAACATTAACACATTCAAGGTCATCCTTGGTTAACATTCTGCACTGTTTACTAGTTAACATACCACTGTCTGCTTTTAAAATAGCGTTTACAGAAACATAACAGCGCTGTCGCAGTTCCCTCTGATAGCCAGCCACTCAAAAGTCGGCAACAAAACAGAGAGAGAGAGCAAGATCGCAACGCAGCTGTTAAAATGCACTGTGGTAACATAAAGTGTTAAGCCCAACCCAGTTAATCTAATCTAAATAAAAAAATTAACACAATTTCGTTTTTTGTTTGCATTTATCGTTTCAAAATTTGTATCTAAACCTTTATTGTTTTTGCAGTTTCAATAAAACATATGCCACACCTTTAAATAATGCCGTATCGTTAACTCCTATGAATATTCATCATTATTGGTTTCACTTTGCTTGCCGTTCACAGAATTTGTCGCTTGTCGTAACACAAATAACGTCAAATAATTAAAATATATATAATTCGATAATATACTGAAATTAGTTAAACTAAGAACAGAACATATTTAAATTTTTTTTTTAGCAACTTAACGTACAGTTTTACAGACAAGTACAAAAATTAAACAAATTATTTTGTTAAAATTACAAACTAAACTAATATCTGCAGCATTTTGCGCCATTTGTCGAGCACTTGTGTTTAGTTTTTTAGCATTTCATTTAGACTTTTTTTTACTTTTAAGTGGTTTTTCCTTTCTTTTTTGTCTTGTATATATATCTAGGTACATGTTAGTGTCCTTGCATAGGCTGTTTTTTTGTTTTTTTACTTGAAATTTTATTAAATTTAAATTTAAGGTTTACTTTCATTTTGCATGCTGCCAACAACAATTAGGCGCATTTGTTTTCTGTCTTTATTTCTATTTTTTCTGTTTTTTTTAAGTATTTTAATTTTGTTTTTATTTGCATTGCTCTCCATTGCCGCAAGCAGATTTTTTTGTTTTTGTTAGTTTTGCTTACTAATACAAACGATTTACAAATTGTTAGTTCTAAATTATGTTTAGCTTTAGCTTTAGCCGTTTAATTAATGCCTTTAATTTGTTTTTATTTTATTTTTTTTATTTATTTATATTGTTTTTATATAAAATGTTTGCATTCGTTTCCATCGCAAAATTCTCAAAATGTAAGTAAAGGCTCTAAAACGCTTGTGTGTGGGTGTGTATGTGTGTGTGGGGTGTGTATGTGGGGCGTTTAATTATTTTGTTTAATTTTGGGGACTTTTAGCTTCATTTTATTTTTTGCAACAACTAACAATTTTTTTTTGGTTTTTCAATATATTTAGTTTGGGTTTTCTTCTAATTTCCTTTTACTCCATTTATTTTTCTGTTCTGGGGTTTTATTCGTTTTGGGTTTTAAAATTCAACAACGTTTTGTCTTTTTAATAATATGTAAGAATATATATTATATATATAATTATTTATGTGTATATGTATATAATATTATATATGTATATATAATAATATATGTATATATAGCATTTAATATGTTCGCATTGCCGACGCCTCCCGCAGTCCTCCTTAAACACTAAAAACACTCAGCACTCGCTAACTTAACTATACTTGACTGTCTGTCTGTCTGACTCTAGGCTTAGTTATATCTTCTTCTTCTTCTTCATCTTTGCTTTGCACTGCAACAATTTGTGTCTTTAGTTACTATTTATACCCCTGCCTACGATTACGATGCGCAACAGCTCCATTGCTCTATATATGGTATACTATATGGTAGTAGTATATACTGTATATATTGTATGTATATAAGTACTTATAAAAAATCATCAGCTACAATATTGAATTTATCTACAAAAAGTTACTTCAACTAATCATTACAATTAGCATTTTAATAATTCTGTTAATTATAATTAATAACATGCTGACGTCTGTAAGTATATACATATATTTATATATATATATCTATATATATATATATGTATATTGTATATTAGACATAATTTCGTTTTTTTTAATAACAAAAGTTTTTACTTTCAGTTTTATCGTCTTGTGTTGTTGCTAAAGTCTACATTTTGTTACGGAACATTCTTATCAGAAATATTAATACATATGCTTTAATGCAAATTATTTGCATTTCATTAAAAACCTAATGCTCAATCACTAACGAAAAAATAAGCCTACAACAAACTCGTTGCCTAAAACATGTGTATAATTTATCATCGCTTTTATTTTCAACTATATATTCTAATTTGCTTTTTATTATTATTATTTAGTGAGCTGTTTATTTGTTTTTTTTTTTGCTCGCTTTGAGGCTGTGCGAGGCGCCCAAACAATGCCGCCTGAAAGTATGCTCTAAATTGGCAACAACAACAGAAAAATTCGCTAACAAAAATAAAGTTGTTCAACTTTTATTCGAAATATAACAAACGAAAATAACTGAAAAACTTAACTTTAGGCAACTACATACTACTAAAAAATACTAAATAGCTAATTATATATAATATATATGTGTATATATTTTTGTGGGCTGGTCACACTCGAGCAGCTGCTTGTTTTGGGCTAACACTCGCCAGCCGCTTTGCTCGCATTTAACGCAATATTTTATTTTCACCTCTATGCGCATTTTGTATCTTAGACATAAATATCTTTATATAAATATAACACGATTTCATTTTCATTTGCTTAATTGAGTTTATAGTACAAATATGTAGCAATTGCTTAGTTTGTGAAGTTTATCGGGCTAAGACCGCTACTGTAATTATCGCTATCGTTATCGCTATCGCTATCGCTATAGTTATCGTATAATTTCTGTGTCACTTTACAAAACAACCGAAGCTCAAACATTGACTTTGACTTTTCCAATGATTCGAGTAAATTTTTCATAGTTTCATTTTTAATTTTTTCTCTCTAGGTGGTTTCTTAGCAGTGCAAAAGGCTTTAAGGTTTGTTTTATTTTTCTGGGTTTCTTTTTTGTTAGTGGGGAAATTTCTGTAGTTAATTCTGCAGAAAATTAGGAATTTTGATGATTTGTTGGAAGTTGTTTCAACTAATCGCTAGGTGCACTCGTTGCTCAACTATTCAAGTGTGGGTCTACTGGATAAACATCTAATTATTTAGCTAGATTCATGTAGATATCTATAAATGTAATTGCCTTGCTTTTGTATTATCGTTAGGGTTAGTTTCGGTATTTTTTGTATTTAATCGTTAGACTGTACTTGCTGTGAGATCCTTGCTTTGCATACTAGTTAAGTATTTTTTCGTTTATATGTTTTGATAGGTGTTTGGGATAGGTCAATAAAGAAAAAGTTGCTTAATTAGAACCAAAAAACAAAATTTCAATATTTGAAAGCAACGCTTAGATTTTTATTATTACTCAATTGTTTTTGCTTGCTCTTCTTCGTTCCTCTCATTATTATGATTTATGAATGTTTTATTTTTCATAGTTTGTTTCTTTTTTCTCGCTTGTTGCTTGCACAATTTCCATTAAAAAATAAATAAAACTTATTGAAATTTGTAAAGAATTGCTTAAAATTAATTTGCGAATTTCGATCTTGCTTCATTAAAAATTTGATTGAAAATATTGTGTACAAATTATAAAAATTAAATAAATTTTTCAGTGTTTATTTTTTCTTGTTTGTATAAAATTTATTGGATTTTTCTTATATTTCACTAAATGTTCTTTTTTTGTTGTTTCTTTAACGTTTTGTTTTTTTTTATTTGTTAGCTTAGAATGCTAGGTATGCAGGTAAATGTAACTCAATGTTTAACAAATAAAATTAATAAAACTTAACTAAAACTGCAAACAGTAATAATAATAATAATAATAATATAATAATAATAATCATAATAATAATATTTATGTATAAGATTTAAGATCTTGCAAAATCACACCAAACAAATTAGTTAAAACAAAAATAGTGAAAAATGTGAACTGTAAAATGTTCTCTATGAGGAAGAGGAGGCGGGAGTTGAAGAAGTAGCGGGATAATTGGTTAATGTAAGAAAAGTTGGCTCAAATCGAAATTTGAGCAAGTTTGAAGCATATCTCATGCTAGCTGACTATATGCCCGATTAGTGCTGCTTAAATAATTATATTTCTTATTTCTTTTATAACTTCTGTTGTTTTTGTTTTTTGATATTATTTTAGTTATCAACAAATAACAAAAAATATGATATAATAGGCTTCTTTATGGGTACTGTACCATAGTTAAATTTGTAATTTTTTTTATAGCTGGTTTATAATATAAAAAAAATCATAATAGATCGCTTAAACTAACAGCTGCCTGGCTCAGAGGCAACTGAGGAGGGAAGTTCTTTGCTCATTTCTAAATGGTTTACTTGTAGTAGTTCTTCTTCTTTTTGTTTATTTTATATCATAATTTTTTGTTAATTTCTTTTTTATTGTAATTGTTTTTGTATTGTTTTTTTTTTGGGTTTTCATTTTGCAATTTTTTGTTTGCTTTGATTTTTATTTCTTGAGTCAAATTAAAAAGAAAGGAGGAAACGAAATTATTTACATATGTATGCATGATTTATGTTTTAGATACACAATCAACGTTTTTAGAGGAAAGCAAAATATTATTTAACAAAAACTTAACAGAATATTAGGCAAAAACTTAGATATTCGTGCGGTGATAAAAATAAATGTATATTTAGGGCTTTACAACTCTGTATTTAAAAACTAACAACAAAAGACGCTAGGTAAAAATTAACAGCTCTAGAAAATAGGGTTCAGGTTTTAGTTATCAACCAACTTGGTCAAAAAAATGTCAAGCGGTTATTAGGGGGTAGTATGGGCTAATGGTACTCTTTAGCGGCACGCGCTCAGGGTTGCACTTGCGATAAACAAACCACGGCATTTGTTATCGATATATCGATTGCTTTGTTCGATTCTTCGATCAAATATGGTGAGAGAAATTATTTGCTGTTTTGTTTTCGTTTTAGGCTACACTAAAAATTTAAGTTAAATGTGTTTTTGTTTTAGTTTTTAATTAATTTGCATTTAGTTTTACGTTAAATTTAAAATAAATATGCGGTACAGGCCGCTGCTTACAAATGTGTGTGTGTATGTGTGTTTTGCCCTAAGCAGAGTGTATGTAGGTGTGTGTATCTGTGTTTTTCTGCTTATGATATATATGTATAACTTGTTTTATAAGTAGGTATATATTTATATATATATATACATATGTATATTGCATATATAGTTTTTATAGTGTACTTTTCATGTCTGTTTACTAAAAATTATTAGTATTTATCAATAATCGATAATCAGTTATTATTATTATTATGTGTAATATTATTATAATGTAATTGTTGATGTGGTTTCGTATCGGCCAAGTCACATTTTTTATTACACATCCTGGAATTTCGATAGACGTGCACGCAAGTCCATGTTCTCCTGTTTTAGCTGCTCAACCTCCTGATGTAATGTTGCGTTCTGTCCAAAAGAAAGATACATTCGATAAGTGCGATAATCGATAGATTATGTAATGCTAGGGGTACTCACTTCCTTTTCCAAGTAGCGTGCACGCATCGCAATCTGATTCTCCTTTTGGCGGCGCGCATCCCGTGACCTCTTGGCCGCAATATTGTTCTTTCGTCGGCGCGCCCAGTACTTGTCGTCTTTGAGCTCATCTGGAACAAATTGTTTGCGTGACTTTTTAATCATCGGCTGCGGTTTGAGTTCTTCATCGGAGAATGCTCTGGTGCGCGGATCAAAGTCACGCCCCGACGATGCGAATGAAAATGCTGGAATATCAAATACTAAATGTTAACAATGTTTCACAGACTGTTCGTGCTAAATTAAATCATAAAATGGAGTCACAACTTTTCAATAAACAAAATGGAAAAAAACGACAAAAAAATTAAGAAAACTCAAAAAAACAAATTTTTAAAAATTCATTAAAATAATTGAAAAAAGTAAGAAAAAAAAGTCTAGACGAAAATGATGTAAATAAGGAAATAGAAAATTTGCCTCGATTTGCACAAATTGGAATGTAATCAGCCTTTAACATTTAGCATTTGATAAGACATGAGCAAAAACATTTTTGGTTTTATTATTTCTAGATTTTTTTTTTTTTGTTGGGTTTGCTAGATGAATAAATTGCATGTGGTACATATATATATATACATAATTCAAATCATAATCAAATATATTGTAAAAATTGAAAATTCAAGTTAAATAGGCGCAATGTCCATTCCATTTGTGTTTAATATTGAGTAACAAATTAAAAGTTAATATTGTTTAAATTATGATTTAAGGTAGGTTGGGATTACCAAAAAGAGGGGAATTCTCGCTCTCTGATACACTCGCTTCGTTTACTCACTTGATTCGGCCGGCGATGGCGGATTTAGCGTATCGGGACTAATGCAATCCGATGGCGATGGGGATCGCTCGCGCTTTGTGGTTATATGCCCCAGACCCAGCGACAGACCCGCTGCATGGCTCAGTGAATCGGAGCGATGGCCGAGGCCGCCCGAGTGCCCCAAATGGGGGCCGGGCAGCCCATCAGGTATGTTGTTCTCCGATAAGAACTCATCCAAGTCCGCATACTGCATACGAGAGAAATTAACAATTGTCATTTACACATGCCACAAAATGTTGCATTGCAAACAAAGCACTTAAAATGGCAACAGAAAACGGGAAGGCAAAGTTGACAGCAATGGGAAAATTTTGTGGGTACTTGTGTTTATTTGTGAATTACTAATACAATTACTTTCTTGGGAAAATAATTACTTAAGAAAAGCCAAATTTGTATAAAGAATTTCTTAGTTAATTTTAATTAAATTTAATAATTATTTCAATAATTGCAATAATTACTCAAGTAATTTTTATATGCTCAAGTTTCACTTGAGTAAATAATTGAGTTCCCATAATTACTTAAATAATTAAATATTTAGGTATATTTAGTAATAAATACTTTTCAAATTACGGTTGAAAATTATTTATAACTGAATAAACACTAAATATTTAATTACTAAAATATTTAAGTAATTGTATTGGTAATTGAAAGTAATTAAATTTCCGCTTGTGTTTTATTGAAAATAGTATTGTTAGTCAAATTTAAAAATGATAGACACAAACTGTACAGTATATATACAATATGATGAGAATACAATTCTCGCACTACGTTAAGCACCAAACTGAGGTTAGTTTTATGTTTATCTGATACTGATTTCGTATCGGGTATAAATGTGTGTGCATGTGTGTGTGTATTTAACTGTTTTGTTTGCATTTTATTTTTTTTTTGGGAGTGAGGGTGGATTGTAGGTGGGGTGGGGGAGGTAATAAAACAGAGACGCAGCCACTACGCAGCGATGATATGATACTAACTTGTGTTACCTTGAGGTCAGCATCGTAGGGCAATGTTTTGTCCCACAAATTTGGACCGAGAAATGCCGTTTGCGCCTCAACATTCCAAATGTCGCCCTCCTCTTTGTATTTATCATCCGGGCAGATGATTTCTTTGCTATTCGATGTGGATTTGCCTGCAAAGAGAATGCATTGAATTTAAAATGAATTTTCACTTAAACGCATGAATCAGATTGAATTCTGAATGTTAACCAAGGACAAAGTTAACCGTTTTTTTGCCCTACAAATTAATCATAGATGGGCTGTCGACAAATGAGGCTGATATGGCGCACTTAGCTTTATTTTTATTTTTTCTACTTTTTTTTTATTTATTTTTTTTTTTTTTTTGCTTTTTGCAATAAAGTTCATTTGCTGTCATTTGTAGAGTTGAGTGCACATAGTGAATGATAAGGGCCCAAGCACTACTTGGGCAGCTGTTTGTCTATTAAGTGGGTCAACGCTACAAACATACAAACTATATAATAATGTGTAATATATAATTTTAAAAAAAACTTGGCAATTCTTGTTGGCAATTGCCCAGAGCAACAAAAAAAGAAATACAATAAAAACTAAAATAAACTGAATGTAAAGCTCGCAATTTCCGCATGCGCCTCAAACGGCAAACAAAAACAGCGAAAGACAAACACAACGCGTTAGAGCGAGAGCGCAAACAAGTCAGGCAAACCAACAAACACAAAGCAAACAAAAGAGGAAGCAGCAGCGCAGCCGGCAGCAGCTAAAAGCGAAAGTGAAATTTCAGCTTTCAACTGATTTTTATCGTTGTGCACAGCGCTCGGCTCTCACAAAGCGCTCAAGAAAGAAAAAGCTTCGCTCAATTGACGCTGCGCAGGCGCAGCTGAGCGTGCTTTTGACGCAGCCGCCGGCAGCGCTGCCGCTGTCACTGTTAAGCATATTAAAAGCAACGACGCGCTCTTTCATTTCTTGCACATTTGAACGGACAAAACGAGTTTTGCCGAAGTCTGCGCGAAGCTGAAGCCGTCGGCAGAAACCAAACCAGTTGACGACGCGTCGTGCAGCGCTTTTTGGTTTCGCTTGCATTAGTTTCCGCTTTCTTATTCACTCTCACTTTCATTTGCGATCTGTTAGCTGTTGTTGTTGTTGTTGCAGTTGCTGTTACTGTTGCTTTTTAGGCGAATTACCAACTATTGCGAAATTTTATGCCATGTTGTGGCAGCAGCGACGGTGACGGCGACAGAGACCACATTTCTGGTCTGTGGCAGTGAAGTAATATTTGCTTTTCTTTTCAATGCTTTTCTTTACTTGTTTTTTTATGCCGCTAGCAGCGAAGCGTAAGTGAAAAGTGCGCAAGTGTTTGTTGCATGTGAATTGTGAAGTAATAGCAGCAAAGCAGGCAACACACACACGCACACATTTGCATGCACAAGGTGTATACAAAAATTAGGACTTGCAAATCTGCATGCGGACGACACGGCGTATGATCAACTTTTCATTTGGTTTTTTAATTAAGCATTTGTGTTTGATATTTTCTTTTTTTTTTTTCATTTTAGCTGGCTGAGAGGTTTGCAATTTACCGCTAGGATTTATGTTTGGGAAATTTTTCAAATTGTGGTTATTAGCTAAGCAAAACTATTGCGAGCTTGAAATACTTCGAGGAGAGAAAAAAGTCAACAGATAATGGACTTTGCTCAAAGATTAAACACAAGCGATGATACGAGAATGCAAAATAAAAAACTGTAAATTACCAAAACATAAAGTAATAATAACATAATAAAAAGGAACGAAATCAAACATATTTAAAACTTTCGCAAACAGATCAAACAAAAGAACAACATAAGCTTTATAAAAAAAGAAATAAAACACTATAAATTGACAAAATTATAAAAAAACAAAATTAAACCTAATAAAAATTACCGTTTGCTTTGCAAATGAAACCCAAAAATGGAGATTTCCTGCCTGTAAAAACAGAAGAAAAATGAAAGATAGATAGAAGAGCAAATACAATATTTACATAAAGTGTGAAACGAAACGCAATGAAACAAAACGAAACGCAACGCAACGAAATGAAATGAAACGCATGAAAATACAAGCACACAAAAAACAGAGCAGAAGTTAAAAAGAAGAAGATCAAACAGATAGATACGTCAGATACATTTGTATCTTTTTTTTGCGAGTCTCGTTTTCGTCTTCTGTCACTTTCACTGTCGCTGATAAGGGGCAACAGGAGCTACAGAGAATCTGGCGCAGGGCTTATTTTTAGACCTTACTCGAGTTCGGTTCGACCGGGTCTTGGCTTTGGTTTTATTTACAGTTTCTCTTGCCATTTTAAGTGGGTCAACTGTGCGTCGAAAAATATATGCATGTATATGTTTATGTATATGTATTGCTGTTATTGTTTCTCTTTTTTTTTTGTGGGTTTTTGGCAGCCCAGCAACAAAAAGCGCGTCATTTTGTAGCTCTCGCACTTTTTATGGTCATTTTTTGTGTACGGCTTTGTGGCTTTTTTGGAGTTTCTCATTTGTAATTAAAATAATTTGCATAATTTTCGTGACTGTTTTGCATTTGGTTTCCGCTGTGTTTTTTTTCTTTTTGTGCTTTTTTTTTTTTGGTATCACTTTCATTAGAAATGTTGAGCTCCTGATCTTGGCCAGGCCTACGACAACAAAGTTTTTGGTGTTTCTTGAGTGAAAATAAAGCGCTGAGAGAGACTTAAATTAACTTGAGTGTGTGTGTATTTTTTCATTTGTTTGTTGTTTTCAACTTTTTGGGCATTTGTTGCTTATTTGTGTGACTCGGTCGCTGGCTGTTATTATTATTATTATTACTATAAATTATTAGCCCCTGGCTTGGGTCTTTGTTGTGTTAATGGTCACAATTTTTAGTGGACTATAATGTTGGTTTGAATTTATTTTATATTTTTTGTGTTTTGTATTATTTTTTGCTTTTTTATTATTATTTTAATGCGGCATTAAACTTTCACTTTTGCTGTTTCCATTTAGTACGAAGCGGCGTATTTTGCGTGATTTTAAGCGACAATTTAGGACTCGTTTTAACTAGTTTAGTCGTAAATGTATGCTATTCAAACATTTGGTAAGGTTTGATTCTAAAGGGTATAAAATGAGAGCGTCGTAAAACTATTAAAAGCTGGTTTGTTTTAATAAAAAATATTTAAAAGCGCGGGCGAAAGTAAAAGCTAAATATTAAAATCATATTACTTTTATATTTATATTTTTATAAACCCAAATTTCGACCAAACAGTTAGGAAGCTCTTTGGTAGCTACACAAATTATACTCCAATTAGATTTTTTCCCATTGTAATATAATTTTGCGAACTTTTTGTTTTGCATTTATTTAAGAGTTTTTATTTCCCATAACACGTTTCCTTTGATTTTTTTTTTGATCCTAACAGCTATCGAGCACTTGCATTTGGCATTCAGTTGCGCTACTTGTTAACCTGATCTCGATCACATCCGTTTCGGGGCAATAAAAGCGACTGCCCTTCCCGTCACCTCTGCACCCGCTGGCTGCATTTTAAAAGCATGGCATGACATTAAAATGAAAGTGAGAGTAAAGTCTCCTGCAACAGCACCAACAGCAACAACAACAACAGCCCAAACAAGTCGCAACGGATGAACAGCAAAGATAAAAATTAAAAACCCCGAAAAACCCAATACCACAAGCCAAATTGAATGAAATACAAAAACCAGTTCCCATATGCAAAAGGCAAAGTAGAGAAAGAAAGAAAGAAAGAAATAAAGAAAATAACAGCGAACCGATTTGAAGCCTCATTCTAAACACAAAGTAGAACAAAAGCATGACAAAAGGCCGCGACATTGACATCCAACTGAGTTACATATAGAAAGAAATATTTCTGGAGACGCCAAAGCAAAAGTAGAGCTGACTTTTTCAGCATACATTCAGCTCGTTTTTCAGTGAGTAGACGAAAAACACAACAAAAGATATTGTTGACATTGACATACAATGACTTTTCAGCAGATTTTCAGCTAGTTTTTCTGTAACTAGAAAAACTATTTGAAACAACTATTTGTCAAAAATATCAAAAACTTATTTTTCAACACATTTTGAGCTGGATTTTCAAATATCCAGGATAAAAAGTATTGACTTTTCCGCACATTTTCAGCTAGTTTTTCAGTAAAAGATCGCGACATTGACAGCCAAATAAGCTGCATTTAGAAAAAGAAAAAAAAAAATAGTTAATATGTAACACTGATTTTTTCAGCACATTCGCAGCTAGTTTTTCAGTAGCTGGACAAAAATTATGCAATGCAAATGCCAAGCGCAAGTCTTTTTTTTTCGTTTTGAGGCAACGGTGGGCACGTACAACGCTGCCGCTGCCGCTGTTGCACGCCCCTTTCACCTGTCTCGACATCGCGTTTGCCGTTGGCTTCGCTGTTGTTGTTGCTGTTGCTGCTGGCGCATGCGTCGCGTCGATGGCGCAATTGCGGCAATTTTTACTGCATTATTGTTGCTGTAGCTTGTTATTGTTGTTGCTGTATTACATGGTACTAGTTTATGGCTCTGTTGGCTCTTGTTGTGTTTGACTGCCTTTTGCTGAAGTGCAGAAAGTGTAACACTTTCGATTGTTGTGCTGTCTCTAGTTGTTGTTGTTGTTGTAGCTGTGATTGTTGCTGTTGTTGCTGTTGTTACTGTTGCTGTTGTGCATTGCATTCATTCCGCATTCGCGCTCATTTGCATAGCGCGTTTTTTATGTAGCACTCTTTATGTTTAATTTTTGCATTATTTACCTTTACTTCTTTTTTTGTCTTCTTCTGTGTGTAAAATTAATTATGTGTGGGAAAATGTGTTGGCCATTTGATTTCCGGGTTTGTTAGCATAAAAAGTGCTTTTGTCATACCCAAAACTAAAGCTCAGACTGCCTATGAGCTGCTAAATAGTTGGTATTATTATACATTTTGTTGCTATTTAGCTGACTTTTAATCGGGGCTTTGAGAAACCTTTTCATATGCAAACTGTGCAATTTACTTCGCTTATACAAAATCTATTTTCATAGCGGCATTGCGATTAAATCGCTTTCTTTTGTTATTTAAAAAATGCTAAATTTAAATTATAAAAAAATATATATACTTTCGGCATTATAATAAAATAATTATACTGGCTTTCTGTCAAAGCAAATGGCATTTTTTGACTCTCTCTTTCTTAACTAATTTGTCACTTTTTATTCCCTTTCTAGGGGTACTAAGTATAAATAGGAAATGAAATTTTCTGAATTCAATGCGAAACAGAATATGTTCCATATTGATAAGCAATAAAATTTGACCAAAAATTGATTAAAAGAAGTCATATTTTCTTAAAATCTGTAAGTTAAGAAGTGCAGAGAATCGCATAGAAGGGCGATTTTCGATGTTCAGCTCTTTCTGAGAACTGATGCACTGAACTTTTTACTAGTTATTCAATTACCGTTAAAAAACACAAAAGAGGAAAATCTGAAAGTGATTTTGCAATAGTTTCAATTGGAAAACTGGAAAAATGTTACGAAGCGAAAGTGAAAATAATATGTGTAATAAAAAAACAGTTCATGCCACGCCCATTGCATTGACGACACGATTTGTAACATATTTGTCAGAAGCAAGAGAGAGGAGCGGGAGATGTTTAACTATCTCGCTCTGTCCCCATATTAGCCGCAATTTGTTGTGTTGAGTGAAAGAAAGCCGGCGGCGCAGTGCAGTTAATTAGCTAAAATAAGGAAGCAGACGATAATGATAATCATAGCTGGGCATATCGCGAGCGCTATAAAAATACAGCCCCATAAAACAGTAAAAAGAAAAAAAAATAATAGCAACAACGGCAGCAGAGAAACAGACACCGAAACCCAAATAAAAAAAATTGGCCACAAATATGCCGGGCACGCAGGCGCGGGGCGTGGCTTGCCTGCGCTGTAAATTAAAACGTAATCAAAATGAAAAGAAAAAGAAACAAAAAAAAAACACAACACAGAAATTCAATCAACACACAAGAGAGTTAAATTCAACACGAAAAACTGCTTCTGGTCTTTTGGCAACGAGAAACAGGCGCGACGACGTGTGAAACAGTAACAATTAAAAGATTGCTCATACGCCGCGTGGTGCGTTTGTCATTTGTCGTTCGCCGTTTCGGGCCACTTTCACTGATATTTTCCACACACAGGGCTGAACGGTTGTGGTTTCTCACCTAAGCACTAAACGATGCCGCATTTTGCACGTATTTACCGTTGCTGCCGCTGCCGCTGCCGCTGCTGGCGTCGATTGCGCAACAACAGTTGCTGCCTCTCTTTTGGCAGCCCCCTGGTCCAGCGGCTCCAAAGACGAGTAGCCCGCGTTTCGGCTTCGCCTTTTGATTGAAGTAACTGTAATACGTTGCATTTTGGCAGGCCGCTCGCAGCGCTGCCTTCGTATCTGGGTGAGTGTGTGACGGCAGCGGCAGCGCAGTCGCCGTCGCCGTCGCTGCCAGCCAATTTGCCGTTTTGTCATGTCTGCGGCACATGCGCAAAATGCATTTCGCGTTCGCTGGATAAACGTTTTATGGCCAACAGCACGCAAGGAAGTTGCCAGCGTTAAGCGATTGGCTTCAAATTTTCTGCTCAATGAGCCAATTGGCAAGTTAGTGCGATAAGTGGAAATAGGAGAATAGAACGTGGAGTTCGAAAAGTTACAAAAGCACACACATTTTAAAGGTGACGAGTTAATTGACAGTACTCAACGTTGAAGATAAGCCCGCAATGAATATCATTAGTTTTAAAGAATTTAAAAAAATATATCCTTGTAAAACATGCAAAACTTTATATTCAAATAGTCTTAGATATTTCTATATTTCTGTTCTATATTTTTCAAATTATGTGTAAGAATATTTTTTTTGAAAACCAAACAGACATTTTTCTCATCTGTTTTATATTATGTTTATTGTGCAAACTATAAATATTTCAATATACTGATGAAAATTTATTACTAAAAATTCCTTTGTGATCAACTTAAAACAACGTTTAAAGAAAAATTTCCCAAAATGTATAGCCATTTAAATATATTACAAATTCCAATTCCAAAATTTTGAATTGTTAAACTTTCGAAATACATTTTTGTACATTTTTGGTATGGATAAAATTATGTTTCCCAAAAGCAGAAGCACCAGCTTAACAAAATTCGTTGCCAACAGCCAAAAAGCAAAAAAAAAAAAATAAATAAAAAAAAAATATAACTGAAAAAATGAAATAAAATGCCAGAAAAAATATCAAAAAACCGAAGACGAAAGAAAGAAATGAATTTAAAAACTGCCGAAAAAGTGAAAGTTAATTTTTGTGATGTTGCTTAGCCGGCGCCGAGGCAGAGCAGCTGACGAAGTCGACGGCGACGGCGACGTCGCTCAATGAAAGTAAAAACGCATTTTGGGCAGCCAAAAAAAAAAGAGTCAAACGAATTTTGATAGTGTTATTGTTGTTGTAAACACATTAATTATGCGGCAATGTCACACGTTGGGGGCGGGGGGAGTGCCAAAAAATTGCCCTTTTGTGCGATTGTTGATTGTATTTTTATTATTATTATCATTTTTTTTATTTCTTTTTATTTGTATTCGCAGCTAGGCCGTAAAAGCCGGCCTTTTATCTTGAGCATAAAGCAAGATAAAAGCTGTGATAACAAAAAAAAGACCGCAGCTGGCGGCAAGCGTTCAACTGGACAGCGGACGGCAGACAGCAGCCTCTTTGCTTTGTTAAATAAATAAAACAAAAGTTGAGTTTTTGGGCATATGGAAAGCACCCCGACCGAAACGAAAGTTGTCTGAAAATGTCGCGGGCCAACAAGTTGCCAGTTGCCTGTTGCCAGTTCGAAGTTGGTAGTTGGCAGTTGGCAGTTGGCGGCCCTTGCGGCGGCGACACCCGAAGTCAAAACTGAAAGCAAAAGTGATTGTGCTTGTTGCCACAAGAGTCGCAAGTCGCAGACAGCCAAAAGGTTTTAGTGCAGCACAGTTGAAAGTTGAGACTCTTGAGCGCTTGCCACCCACCCCGCCATGCGGAAATGCGGAAAATGGAAAATGGGAAATGCTGCTGGAACGAAAATGTCAGCGCACCGCAATGAACCCATAGAGCGGCTTCACGTCAGTTAAATGTTATAAGGAGAGGGGTGAAAAAAACCCCCTCTCGAAATAAAAAAAAAACACTGACAACAACCAGCCGCAATCGATATAAGCTGACTTTGACACCTAATCAGGGTCATTAGCGGCCGATAATTAGTCGAGCATGCAATCAATTTGCGGCCAGAAGAGGAAGCGCCCGAAAAAACAAGGTCAAAGCGACAAATGGAAATAATTTCCTCACTTGAAAGTGTATGTTCAATGTGTTTTGCTAAAGCTGAATCAGAAAAATATATTTACTAATAAAAAACTAATTTTAAAATCCTACAGTCAGCAAGAAAAATACACTTCAAATTGTTGCCAACAACTCAAGCAACATGTTGCTACGCAAAATCTTGACAACTGCAGCTCAAAATGTTGCTAGAATTTGAAACCTTGAAATATGTGCAGCATGTTCCTTAGCAAAAGTTTAGCAACATGCTGCTGTAAGTCTTGCACTTTTTTATATATTTGAAAAAAAAATATGAAAATGAATGAAAATTTAAAATATTAACATTGCATCATTTGCAAATGTCGAAGGTAGAAACTTAAACTTAAATCTAAAATTTTTAATACTAATGTGACTTAAGTTTCAGATTAATTTAGATTTAATCCTCTTTTAGCAGTTGTTTACAACAAGTAGCTGTTAAATGTGTGTTAAGTTCCTGATAAATTGGTAACAAATCCTTATATGTTCGAATGCATCTACACATTTGTAGATGTTGCTAGAGCCCGCTCATAAATAGCAACACATTTGCAACATGTTGCTTATGTGTACAGCAACAAGTTGCTTTCTATTGTAGTTGGTAGTTTTAAGATCCGGTTTAGATTTTAGATATCAAAAGAAACTTCAATCATACCATTCAGATAGTTAGCATGTTGCTTCCACAGTTGTTGCACCTGAAATTGTGTCCAACGGCTGTTATCGTCGCCGTTGTTATTGCTGCTGTTGTTGTTGTTGTTGTTACTGCTATTGTTGTTATTGTTGGTGTTGCCGCTGCCGTTGATGACGCCCACCAAGCTGTTGACCAAACTGTTCTCATGCGCCTGCTGCTGTTGTGCCACAGCCGCAGCTGTGTTGACAGTGGGCGTGGCCGCTGTGAGATTCGCATTTGGTGTTGCTGGATTGTTGTTGTTGTTGTTGGAGGTGTGATTATTGATAATAATGTTGAGATTGTTGTGGTTGAGTATGGTGTTGTTGTTGTTGTTGCCACTGTTGCCACTGTTGCCATGCTGCAGATTGTTGCTGAGATTGTTGGCGGCCACGGCAACAACAGCAGCCGCCGCATTCACATTTACATGCGCCAAATGTTGCAAATGATGTTGCAACAGTTGCGTGGGCGGCGGCAATGTACCGTTAGCCACATGCGCTCCATTGACAGGGACTGTGTTGTTGCTGTTGTTGTTGTTGCTGCTGCTGTTGTTGTTGCTCAGATTGTTGAGCAGCTGCTGATGTTGCATGCTGTTGCGCAGCAAATTGTTACTAGCCTGGCTGCTGTTGTTGCACGACACGTTGTTGCCATTGAGATTCGGGTTGTTGTTGTTGCTGTTGTTGGTGTTGCTGTTGCTGCCATTGCCTGCCAGCAGGTGTGGCAAATTGTGCACCACCTGCAGCGGCAAGCTGCTCAGTGGCGGCAACGTTGCCGCTTGCGACATGTTGCCAAGCATTTGTTGCTGCTGCTGCTGCTGTTGATGTTGCTGCTGCTGCACGCTTTGCAGCAATTGCAGCTGATTTTGTTGATGCTGCAGCGCATTGTGTGTTTGTTGTTGCTGCTGTTGATGTTGCTGTTGCTGCTGCTGTTGTTGCTGTTGCTGTTGCTGTTGCTGTTGCTGTTGCAGTGCCAAAGCTGGCGGCGGCATTTGATAGTCCATTCTCATTGCTGAGGCGCACAAAATGTTGCCAGCTTTTACGTATGAAATGTTTTCTTTTTTCGTTTTCTATTACTTATTTTTGTTTTTTTTTGTTTTTTTAAATAGCTAATTAATGACGTGTTGCGACATTGCTGCTGCTGCCGCTGCTGCTGCGCTGTCTTTAAGTTTTTTGAACAAAAATCGTAAAAAAATAGGGCGAAAAATTTAAGTTCGAACTAAAATTCTCAGCGCACTAGCTTAGTATAAAAAATAATAATAATAATAAAAAAAAACAATAAAGCTTTTTATCGCACGCGCGTTTTTCTCAGAGTCCCAGTCGCAGCACGCCCGCGCTGACGTTCTAATTGCGCTCAAACAACGACAACAGCAACAACAACTGTCGCAGCAAGCGCAGCTTTGAGAGAGCTTACAGAACTTTTTGTTTTTGTTATTTGTTTTGAGCGCGTCACGCAATAAAAATTCGCACAGCAAAAACTTTTCTCAATTTGCTTTTGTGCACTCTCAATTGCGGACGCTTCTGCCGCTGCCGCTGTTGCTGTCGCTGAATTCACCTGCCTTTTGTTGTTTTGTTTGTCTAGTTTGTGTTTTTTTTGTGCTCTGCCTTTTTTTTTCTATTATTATGTGTGTTCGTTTTGTTGTGCTGCTGCTACTGATATTGTTGTTGTTGTCAGCTATTTCGCGTACTTATTGGCACTGCGACTGGGCTTTGGCTGCCGTTTGAAGGGGTTCTCGCGTCGTCGTTTGAATGAGAAAAGTTTGACCTTGAATAAGCAGCAACAACAATAACAAATGTTGCTATGCGCTTTTTGCTATTTTGTGGATTATGTGGACTATGTGGATTGTGGATTCTCTCTGGCTGTCGTTGGGCGCACGTATTCATTTGTTTTGTTAATAATTTCTTGATGATTTATCTACATAAATATCCAATATATTTATTTATGTGCTAAACGGATAATCAGGTTTATTATAAATTTTTGGATTTTTTTGAAGAACTTTTATGTGCACATTGTATCACTTTATTTGCATATTTTAAAATATGCATTTTATATCTAAAAGTTCTTTACAGATCTTTTTTTGTGCATATATTTTTTTCTAATACAAATTTACACTGCACTACATAGTTTAAATTTTCACTGCATTTCCTTGAAGTTTTAAATTTTCTATCGATTTATACATTTCTTATGCGATATACATCCGATCCTTCTGGCTCGCAGTTGCCCGTTGCCGTTGCCCGTTGCCGAAAACGAAAGTTCACAAGTTCGCACGAATTCGAAAGCAGACGTTGACACGCGCCGTTGTTGTTTTAATTTCAGAGGGGGGCTTTTTGGGAACTTGGGACTCGCTTTCGTGGGCTGTTTTCTGTGCTCTGAAGCCGTGAACCGAACCGGTGCCGCCGGACTGCAAACGCTGAGTGAACGCGCGCGCTGTGCGCCTCTTGCAACGCAGCTCAGATCGGCTCCAAAAAAATAACAACAAAAAAAAACGAAATGCCAACAACAACAACAACGAAAGCCCCACGCAGAAAGCGCCAAAGCCAAAAGTTAACGGCGACTGCGCAGCCAGCGTCAAAGCCAAACTTGAAACCGAAAGCATTAAGCAGCGACAGTCGCTGTCGCCGCAGCAGCCGCAGCCACAACCACAGCCACAACGTCTGCGTCGGCCGTACGCTCTCACTCACTCTCTCGCATAGGCGCAGTCACTCTCGCTCTCACTTGCCTGTGCCTTCGGCTCTTTCACATTTCAGCGTTTTTTGCGCATTCCGCTGTTTACTTTCTTTCGCGCAGCCTGCGCCAAAGTTCGTAAAAAGCTGTCGCTACGCTTCGGATGAGCTGCGCTGTCGCTGCATGCGGAAGCGATGCTTGGTTTTAGATTTTCCACACACACACACATTCAGCGCAACGCCAGCGTCAACGTTAGCGTCTGCGCCAGCTGCGACGCGAACAGCAATTCGTTTGAGTGATTTTGCCGACGACTGCGGCGCTGTAAAAGCTTTTTGCATACGACGCTTTTGAGTGCGCTTTCGACTTGCGCCTCTCCACGACCATTAAGTACTACAACGTGCATTGTGATAACAAGCTTACCAGAAACATTCAACTCTACAAATGCGCAGCGGTAAACGAGCTTAAGCTAAACGCAGTCCTCAGTCACGTTTGGGACCCAACTCACATCAACTGACAACGAAAACCGACATTCAACACAAGCCATGCGGCAACACGATGCTTACCTGCAAAGAGAGCAATAAAAAATGGTTTAAAATTAATAAAAAATATAAAATAGTGACAATGACAAAATGCCAAGTAAATGGACTATTAGGGTAATTTTACAAACACAAAAACCCACCCGCACACGCCGATAGCTGCAAAGCCGCCCACCCACAGCGTTTCTATTAAAACGCAGCCGCTCCCGTTGCCATTTACACACCCAACCAAAAAACCCACTTCCCCATTTTTGCCATTGGCATTGACAGTGGGCCACCCCACGGCGCATTCGCGTTCGTTTCAGCTGCAGCGCTTTCCCCTGCCGCCCACACAGCAGCAGCAGCAACAACAACAACAACAACAAACAACAACAACAGTAGCAAATATCAAAGCCTCTAAAAGGTAATTTTATGAAATTTTCATTGCAAACAAAAAACAGTTCAAAATGCTGCACGACTGCTCTATACTCTGTTTAAGGTTCGAGAAATTCGAAGAATAATTAAATGAATATTTTCTTGATTATGGGATTAGCTAAATTAACTAACCGTAAAGAATTGTTTTAAGAGTCTTAAAGATTTTCTGTCATTCTGTCGAGCGTGATTAAAATATTTGAAAGAAAATTTTTGGTAAGTCAAGAATCTAAAATAAACAAACTAAAACTAATTTAGATCTGATCTGATGCAAATACAAAACAGAATATATAGTGGTTTTTTATTTAAATGCTGCATAAAACCAATATACCTCATTTGCTTATAGCGATTAGTGTATTGAAAAAAAATAACAAAAACAACAAAACATAAATTAAATTCAAGCAGCGCAGCGAATTAAACGAATTCGATTGTTTGCAATAAACTTGAAAATAATTTCACCCGAGCAGCGACAAACCAACTAAAAACTGAAACTGAAACCGAATCCCCAACCGTATCGTATCTATAGTATCGTAACGTATCGTAACGTATCATATCGTATCGTAAAGTATCGTATGTAGCTGTTCTTCTGGCTACTTTTTGTTTCGTTTCGTGTAGCTTTTGGAATATTGTATGTAGTTAAAATAAGACAGAAAAAAAAGAACGCCTACAAATCGCATGCCAGGTGATGACTGACATCTAAGCGCGGTCTGACGGACGGATGGATGGAAGGAGAGGGAAGCGAAGGTGTGCGGCCTAAGTAAATGTGACACTGAAATGCTGTCCAAGGGTGGACGCGGATGTTATTGATGTGCTGAGCACGCTGTGTGGGCAGTCCGAATATATATAAAAAACAAAAAAAAAGCAAAAAACGTTTTCACAAGGGTTATGGGAACTACCCACAATGTAGTTACATTATTGTTATTGCCTCTTTTATAGAGAGAGAGCCGTCATTATAAGGATGAAAGCTCATCCGATGAGCTGAAAAAACGTTAGTTTAATTAGTTTATTTTACATCTAAAAATCAAAAACAAAACTCAATTCAAGTTTTTATAAAAATATATATTTTTTTATATTTCTTAATAGAATTGTAGTCACCAAATATTAAGGGAAAGTTATATTTATATATATCCTAATCGTAATTATATATATGTATGTACATTAGTATACTTTTGTGTTCTTCTGTTACCAAATTAATTTCCAGGGTATACTGTTAGCTTATCATTTGCTATTGCCACACTAAAATATTCAATATGCATTTCATAAGTAAAATTTATCATAATTTAGTCATCTCATCATCATTTAATCACAATATGGAAACGTCCCCGTTTTTTTGATTTTTTTCACTGCTGCTGCTGCTGACCAAAAATCTAATCAAAGCGAATGCATTTCGTGTTTTGGCCAAAACGAATGAATGCAGAAAGGCTGACCTCGCCGAAAAAAAGAGGAGAAAGCAACCAAAATAAAATTGTGGCTCAAAGGCGCGACATGTGTTGAAAGGACACACGAACAAACGAGGTGGCAACATTTGTGGCCATTTGTCAATTGGTTCTTTTAGGCTAATGAGCTGCAGTGGCAACGCCAACCGAATGGTATTTGACCCATTTGTCGAACTTAACCTCAAAGTTTTGCTATCGACCGGTAAATAGGCAATTCAAAAGTGTGTTAATTTCCATTTAATTTGTGCAAATTGTAAATTTCACAACTTGTCAATTCATTTTTCAGCACAAAACACAGCCTGTAAATGGCAATTTGCATGCAAGAGGTGAGAACGAAAAAAAAAACAGAGAGACAGACAGACAGAGAGAGAGAGAGAGAGAGAGAAGTGTTAATTACAATAATCAGCTTAAGCATTTGGCGTAGGTCGCAATTTAATAAATTGATAATTCGAACATTACCAAAAACTGCAATCGAAACTTGCAAGCGAACGAACAAACGAGCTATAAAATGCAAGCTTCGCAAGACTTGTGTGCGCATATTAATTAAATTTTCATTGCGATAGGCTGAATGACGCAGGCGACGAACATTGCAGTATTCACAATACAAACATACAAACTACACAAGCCCACACACACATACTAAGAAATGCATTTGCATACAGGCGTTCACGTGTGCGGCTCTCAAGCTTTTTCTTATTATTTTTTTTCTACACTTTACTCAAAGTTCCCACAGCGACAGACACTCGACTTGAAGATGATATCAGCAGTGGAGACTAAATAATATAAACGTTTAGCCAAAGTCAGCTTAGAACAATGCACTCTGAATAGCGTAAATACTAAACAGTTTGAATTCTATATTATAATAAATAAATTCACAATTTAAGATAACGGCCATTGAATGATAAATGTATCAACAGTATTTGCCATGATTTATGACTAAACGCAGCTTAAAGTCACATTTTTAATAGCTCAGCAAAAAATATACATTTTATGAAATGACACAGCCTAATAAATATAAAAAATTGTAAAAAAAGTACTTTTTTTTGTATATGTATAAAGTAAAATACACTAATAGCAACGAAATACTTCTGAAAGCAGACATGACAAAAACTCCGATAGCTTTGTCAAAACTGAACCGATTTTCACGTTTGATGGCAATTTTTTCATAATTTTTCATTTATACCAATTCTACCTTTAAAATATGTGCATTTTGAAAAATAATTTTTTTTGCATTTTTTTTATCAAAAAATCCCCCCTTGCTCATTTTCAAAAAAAATTTTTTTTTCAAAAATTAAATTTTTGAATTTATGTTTTTAATCGATAGTAGGTGTCATAATTAGTATAAAAAACAACATTAAACCTGATTCTGAGGTGGTCAAATTTTTGGTCAAAAATCATGTCAAAATCAACAAAAATTTTGACATGTAAAGCTCTTCGATCCATAGCTCCCCTACATCAAACTCCCATAACTTTGTCAAAACTGAACCGATTTTTATGTTTGGGGGCATTTTGATTATGATTTTTCATTTAAATCAATTCTACATTTCAAATATGTGCATTTTGTAAAATTTAATTTTTTTGAATTTTTTTATCAAAAAATCATAGTCTCCCCTTACCGATTTTCAAAAAAAAAAATTTTCAAAATTTAGATTTATTGTGTGAAAAGCTCTCAGTTGCTTAGCTTATAAATTTCAAACTCTCATAACTTTTGAAAACTTAACTGATTTTAAAGTTTGAGGGCATTTTGGTCATGGCTTGTCTTCTAGATTGCATTAATGTGGAAAAAATGCTATGTTAAAAGTATTTCTTGTTATTACAAAGTGAGAGAGTATTGTGCTGTCGGTTAGACCCGACTGTAACGTTCTTGCTTGCTTGTATTTATAATTAACAACAATTTAAATTGTTTGCAATATTTGCTTATTTGCTTGGCTGTAAACTTGTTAATCGATTACCCACCTGAGCTGGACGGCTGAAAGCGCGCCTTTAAGCTGTTTAAATGGTTTTGATGCTCATTGGCGATTACCGCAGCGGCCACCGCAGTTGCCACGTGCTGCACTGAGGAGACGTTGTTGTTGTTGCTGTTACTGTTATTGTTGCTGTTGTTGTTGCTGCTGCTGCTGCTGCTGCTGTTGTTGTTGGCGCTGGTATTTCCCACTGGGTTAGCATTGTTGCTGCTGTTGTTGGCGCCCGCAGCAACCGAATTGTTGTTGCTGTTCGAATTTGCTGCCACCGCAGCGGCAGCGGCAGCCGCAGCTGCAGCAGTTGCTGCCGCCGCCTCATTGACAGCACCCCCGCCCGGAGCCTGGCCCTCCATGAAGCTGTTGCGCTGATGATAATGCGCATTCTCCTGATAGATGCGCTGGTAGCTGAGCGTCGGCAGCGTCCACGAGTTGTTCGTCTTGTAGTGGAAGTTGCCGGTGCCAAAGATCGAGTGCGTATTGGTGCTGGACGCGGCCGCAGCGGCAGCAGCTGCCGAGGAGAGTGTGTGAGCTAATTGAGCGGCGTGATGTTGTTGTTGCTGCTGTTGCTGATGCGGATGTTGCTGTTGCTGCTGCTGCTGCTGCTGCTGCTGTTGATGCGGATGTTGTGGATGCAGATGCGGATTGTGTCCGTGCGGATGATGGAGATGCTGATGCTGCTGTTGCTGCTGTTGCTGCTGCTGCTGTTGTTGCTGATGTGCGTGATGTGAGTGTTGTTGCTGCTGCTGCAGTTGGGCGGCAGCCACAGCAGCAGCATGTTGCTGCTGTGCATGATGCTGTTGCAGCTGCTGCAGCTGCACATGTTGCTGCTGCTGTTGCTGCTGCAGCTGCTGTTGCTGATGATGGTGCAACGCTGCCGTTTGCTGCTGCTGCTGCTGCAAGTTCCAAGCATTCGCTGCTGCTGCTGCCGTGGAGGGGTTGCCACCGCTGCTGCTTTTGCCGGAATCGTTGCTGCTGACGCTGCTGCGATGGTTGTCCAATGTTGCTGTTGAGCCCGTCATGCTGCAATCGTTGCCGCTGTCGCTGTTACCGCTGCTGCTGCTGTTGCAGTTGTTGTTGTTGTTGTTGCTGTTGGTGCTGCTGCTGCTGCTGTTACCGCTATTATTGTTGTTGTTGTTACTGCCACTGGTAGCTTTAATGTTGGTATTGTTGTTGTTGTTGCTGCTGCTGCTGTTGCTGTTGTTGTTGCTGGCAACAGCTGCCGCCATCTGCGAGTTGAGCTGGTGAAAATACTGCGACAGCGTCGAATTCGCATGTTCCTGGGCAAAGAAACTGGCGCACGAGTTTGTGTCTGACGACATTGTCACTGGTTCTAGCACTGGTTCTTTTGCCACTACAATTTCACTAGTTGTTTTGTTGTTGCAATTGTTGTCACTTTAGGTGGCCACGTCCTTGTGATTGGCGTGATCGTATTTGCTGCACAGCAATAGAAACTTTGAGCAGCTGCCTAAAGTTGTGCGCATTTTCAATTTTCACTGATTTTCTTTTTCTTATTATCTTTATGTGTTAAGGCCGATCATATCTAAAACATATATGGCTTTTATTTACAAAAGCGATTATTAGTGATGTGTATGATATTTTTTTTGTTTTTTTCCGATTTGGACTTTTGATTTCTGACGTTAATGATGACGCGTGTTAATAATACTGATAGTGATCATGATAATGGTAGTGGGCATGATCATGATCATGATAATGACAAGTTTCTGTTGTTTTTCTAATATATTCAAATATATTATGTGTAAGGGTAGATGAAATGCAATTGGGTTTGTTCTTTTGTGCTATTTGTGTTCTAGATGAATGTTGTATTATTTTTGTTGTTTTCTATAATATGTCGATGAGCTGTGTGTTTTCTATTTTCATTTGTGGTTGCTTGCGGCGATAAGGAATAAGAAAAGTCATTGTTTATATATATATTTATGTGTATGTGCGTATATATAAAAAATTGTTACTTTTTTCTTCTTCTTCGCTTCAATTAATTTTAATAATAAAATTTTTGTTGGGGGGTTTTTCTTATGGAAATTTACCTGCATCAAAGTATGCATTAAATTGAGTTTTCTTTGAATGATGAAATTTTTCTAGCAAGCAAATAAATTATTATATGGAAAATCAATTGAGATTTTTTTCTTTTTAATATTATGCCTTTCTTTTTCGTAATACCTTTTCTTATTCCCAAATGTTTTTATTTAAATGATCGTCTGTAGTTTAAGTTTTGTTGTAGAAATAAAAAATAAATTGTTTGAAATAAAATCCGTAACTTTGGCACTGCTGCATTTGCATTTGCATTTGTTATAGGGCACACAGATGTATGTATATTTATATATATGTCTAAAGCCAGTTATCTATCCATGTGTTAACTACTTAAGCCCACACATACACAAACAGCACTTGGCACAATTATATATTTGAAACACTTGAACGATTATTTCCATATATATGTATATTATACGATCTATGCAAATATCGCTTATAGATTTATTTTATTATTATTATTTATTTATTTGTTTGCACGCTTTACTGTGCGCAGTTAATTTTTAGAACTTTGCTCCGAAAGACTTTCTTCAAACTTAGTGCGCAATATTTAAATTTATATATTTTTTTATGTATTTATAATTAAAAAATTAATGCGAAACACTTTTCAGTTGTCAGTTTTAATATTTTTTAAATATTTTTTGAAATATATTTTTTAAATCAAATTAATTTGCACAGTTTTTCACGTTAGAATCGCACGCGCAGTTGACGACTATCTGGAAAAACTGAGCTGACAGCGACAGACAACGACGACGATTTGGACATGAGAACGCGATGCGACCGAATGCCGGCCATAGCCGAGCCTCAGCCTCAGCCCTAGCTGGCAGCGCAGTCATCGCACTGTCGCTGTCGCTGCGACGCCGACGTCGACGCGAATGCAGCACACAAAAAACCGTGGAATGACAAGCGACGCGACAAAGTCGCTGCGCTGCCAGCGTAAATTGCAATTTTCTGCAAGTTAGTTTGAAAAAAAAATTAAACCCTAACTAAAACTTACGTAAATAATGAAGAGCCTATTAAAATACTGCAGGACAAATGATAACATATATATATCTAAAACTAAAGAAGCTCTCGAGCTAGTGCGCAAAATGTAGTTAAATATTTGCAAATGCATAAACAAATAAATAAATAAAAAAACAAAAACAAATTAAATAAATAATAATTAAAAGCAGCGACGTCAGCCGCGCAGCTGTAGCTTATGAAAATTCACTGGGCGACATCGGCAGCTGCGCGAGCTGCAGCGACGCCAGCAGCGACAGCGACAGCAACGACAAAGTCACGCGGATTTCAATATGACCCAAAGCCCAACGTCTAGCAACGTTCTAAGCACGTGTTGTGAACACACCGGGACACAGACACATGTACACACACGACAGCTGAGACTGAGAGACAGTTAAGCACACACACACACACATGCAGCCACACACACACACACAGAGAGCGCGCACGTTGAACGAACATTGCATTGGCATACTTAGAGATACAGATATCAAAAAACAAAAAAAAACCCAACACACACACAGATACTCTCAACTGCACTCAGAGACACAAAATTGCGAGTTAATATATAAATATATTTTTTTTTTTTTGATTTGTTTCTGCTTTTGAATTCGTGTGTGGCGTAGAAAATAACATTGCCCAATTGCCCCCAAGGCGCTGGACGCTGACCGTCTTCCGTTTCCTGTTCTAATTGCCATTTATGTTGTTGGCCAAGCAAAAACTGATTAAAGTATCGATGACAGGCAGTCGGCGCGTTGCAGTCGCAGTAAAATTAATTGGCTTGCAACACGTGACGTATGCGTAATTTAATGGAAATTTTCTTCGCAAAATCCAGGATTAGTGCGCAAACAGATGAGCCGTTGCCTGGACAACCTTTCATTAAAAGCCAACGTGAATTCGAACTCTGCAGCAGCAGCAGCTGAATATTAAGTGGAAATTGTTTTTTTTTTGTTGAAAAAAATTAACCGCTGAAAATGCAGCGCACAGCAATTTCGCTAGTAATTAAATAACCATTTATTTTGCAAATTTCATAACAACTTTTTTAGAATTCATTGGGTCTTAACTCACAATTTAATTTGCCTAAAAAAACGATTTCCGAAAAACAATAAATATTCATATGGAAAATTTTTTACTACTTAGAAATAAATAATTGAGTTTGGGAACTTAAAAAAAAGTATATAATAAAGATTGTAGCGGATAAAGGGTATAATAAATACTGATGGCTTTGTTTTTTTCTAACTGTTCCCATTTTTGGTGTTAATAAAAACGGTTGGAAAAGAAACAGTGGAAAGGAAACAGTAGGAAAAAACAACGAAAACATAAAAGTGAAAAAGAAAGAATGCAATAAAGTTATATATATATATTTATACACATATATTTACACACATATATATATAGATTTTGGTAAAGGGAACAGTGGAAAAGAAACAGTGAAATGAAACAGTGCTAAAAAACTTGGCGAAAAGACTCTGTGTGAATCGTGAAAAGGAACAGTGGAACGAAATGGTGAACAGAATTAAATTATAAAACGTAAATTGAAAATGGAATAAACAACTGTGAAAAAGTAACAGAAGTAAAAGCACAAAAAATCAAACAAATAAAATAATTCGATTTTAACATTGATAATAAGAAATGTGCTTAAATGTACATATTTAAATGAACGTTAAATTTATGAATTATTTTTAACAAATTTGAAAGGGAACGTTAAAATATATGTAAAATAATTAACAAAAAAATAATGTGCAAATTATTGTTAATAACCAGCAAAGTTTTCCAAAGAAAATTAAATATATGTATATATATTTGCATATAGGAAGCATCGCATTGATTTCACGTTTTAAAATATAAATGCTAAACGGTCGCCATAAATAGATTAACTATTTTTAAATACATGTGAACCCTGGCTGAGCTCAATATATTGTTAACGTTTTGCCAAATAGCTTAGCTTGCACATATGCTCTCTCGCTCTCGCTCGCTCGCTTATTTTGCCTCTCTTTCGCTCATCTGGCCAAACAATACGCATCAGCGAACCAAATCAAGCATACGCCCCGTGATGCGTCTATTTTAAAATGCCAACGACCAGCACAGCAACAAGTTGTTGTTGTTGTTGTTGCTGCTGTGCTGCACAACTTCGTTCTTTTATTCAAAATAAAGCCGAATGCCAAATCCCCTGCCCTGGCTGCCAATTGCGTGCAGCCGAGCGTAAAGGATTCCCACGGCGTTGGCTGCCATTGGCGCAGCTGCTTCGTGTGCGCCCAGCACCAATCAGAGCAACAGGCGCTGGCAACAGTTGCCACGATGCCGCGCTGTCGCTGTCGCTGTCGCTGCCGGCGTCAACAGCAGCGCCAGCGAAGCGACAAACAGCTGCGTCGCCGTCGCCGTCGTCGTTGTCGCTGTCGTCGTTCGTCAGGTTTTCTATTTGTTTTGCAGTTCGTTGTTTTGTTGTTGTGCTATCACGTTTAGCTACCACGTGCGCCGGCCCCCGTTTTGTGAGTGTGTGTGTGTGTGTGTGTAAGTGTTTGTGTGTGCTTTGTGCTTTTGATTATACACTCACACACACACACACACAGACATATCCGTATGCAGTGGCGCTTGGGCGACAATGAATGAGCGTCGTCGTCGTCGTTGCTTTGAGAGCGCGAGAACAAAACAAACGTACGAACTGGGAAGAGGAAGAGCTTCGCCTAGACTTTTGAGAATGAGAGAAACAGAACAATAAAAACAACAACAACAACAAACAAGTAGACGGCGGCTGCGACTGTTTGTTGTTTATAAATAGCGAATTGAAGGCAATGAAAATGCAGTTAAACGCACACACACACACACGAACACACACACACACACACACACCTAGTCGAAGCAGCCGCATCAATGAATGCGATTCACTCACATACTGAAAGTTTCATCAAAAGAAAAATCAAAATAAATTGTGCAAAAATATATACATTTGAGCAAGAAAAGCTTTTGCAAATAGCTGCAAAATGTTAAAGCTTACTGCCTCCTCCCACCTGCGTCCCCACCCCACCCACCCATCGATCATTTAGCAGCCCTTTGGCAAAGTAAACAAAATAATTGTAACAATTACAAACGGGGCGGGGGGGCGTGCCCGATTGGGGGGCCATTTAACGCTTGTTGTCGTGCACATTGTTGTTTTTTATAAATTTACAACTTTTGTTCAAAGTTTAATTGAACAGCGACGCACACACACACATACACATTTTGCATTAGTTGTTGTTGTTGTTGCAGTTGCCTTTAGTAGCTGCGACTTAATCTTGGCTTCGTTCTACACGTGTCTCTAAGTTCATAAACTACTCTTAACTGCTGCAGGCAGGTAATTATTTTAAATATTAATTATTGCAGCGTTTTTATGACGCTACAAATTATAATTATTGCTATAATAATTAACCAGTTGACCTAGTTAACATCAATACCATAAATATCTTATATATTGAGACCGGTAATTGCTGTAAAAAATGTGTTTTTTCCAATAGTTTAAATTGATTTAAAATATGAATAATTAAATTTTAAAATGAATATTTAATAATATTTAAAAAGTACATGTTTTCTGAATAATAATTGTATATTTGTTTTATAATATATATATTTAAAAAATAGATCAAATAAATTATTTGTTAAAAAAATACATAAAATATGTATATTTAAATAAACGTTGTTAATTTATTTAATTTAAAAAGTACATGTTTTCTGAATAATAATTGTATATTTGTTTTATAATATATATATTTTAAAAATAGATCAAACAAATTATTTGTTAAAAAAATACATAAAATAAGTACATTTAAATAAAGGTTGTTACTTTATTAAAATTCTAATAATTGAGCTAACACTGTTTAAATATCTATTTAGTTTAAGAGTAGTTTATGAAGCTCATTTTTAACATTTAGGCATTTTTATTGAATGTTGTTGCTAGAAAGCTCGTAGAAATTATTCGTCACAGATACTATTTATAGTATTGTCTTCTTCTTCGGAACTGACTAACTGTTGGGTTCTACCAAAGACAATATAAACAATATATTGTCTTTGGTTCTACCCATTGAGTAACATATTATTATTTGTACCTTATCAGTTTTAATATGTTGTCTTCCTCTCCTATATTATTATAGAAAACAACTAAATCGAATACACAAAACAAATGGCTAGAATCGAATTCGAATACCGTTAGGATAGCACATCAATTGCCACGTGCTGACGGGTTTTTATGATATTGGCATATTCGCTATTGATATGCTAATGTCTCGGTTAAGGGAAACAAGTTTGATGCCCCCTTAAAATATGATCATAACAATTTGGTGGTTATCTGCAACCGGTTCCGGTGTAGTATGTAGCATACACACACACACACACACACACACACACACACACACACACAAACACACACACACATAAATATATAAAAAGCAAAAACAAATATTTCGCTTATCAAATGAAGATACTTTATTTACCAAAAAAAAGAGCGGTCGGTGCAAAGTTGAAGTCCGTTTGCAATCGGATCGGAAATCAATTTTATAAATAATTAAAAAATAAAAAAAATAATAAATAAAATACCTGCCCGAGGCAGGCTTATTAACCTGTTGAAAATTCAAGTTGCAATTTGAAGCGCGACAAGTTGAAGCAGACAAACAAAAAATAAAAAAAAAAAAAATATAAAAAACAAAAGCAGGCAAAAGAAACCGCAACAACAACAACAACAGGGACAACAACAACAACTGCATCGACACACTGCGCCAACATGTGACTGTGTGTGGAAAAGAGAATAACGAGTGCATTGGGTTGGAGAAGAAGAAGGTGAAAAAGCAAAGCAACCAAAACAAGCAGAAACACAAAATTTCATTGCAATTTGTTGTCGTAGGCAACAAAAAAAAAAAACAAAATGAAAACAAAAAAATTAAATTAATTGGAATGTGCAGAGAGGTGCGCTGTTGGACAGGGGTAGGGGAATGGGCCAGAGGCGACGCTGCGTAGGCGTTTATAAAACGCTGCGCACGTGTTGCAGCCAACGGTGCGTTTGTTGGTGGGAGGGGCGGGCGGTGGCTGGCGGCGAGATGCGCAAGCGACGCGCCAGACAAGCTGCCTACAGCATGCGAAAAGAGCACACGAGACCGAGTGCAAGCGAGAAGGAGTGCTAGAGAAAGCAGCAGCTGTAAAGCTTTCAAGCAGAAGCTTTTACAGCAGTTTCGCCAAACAGCCGACAGCTGGCGCTGTTGCCGGAAAGCTTTTCAATGGGCCAGTGTTGCCTGCGAGCACATTAAATAAGTAGTGAATCTAGCAGCACAAAGTAACAGTTGGACAAAAGACAGAAATTTGTAAAATTTCACATTTTAATATCAATTTGGCAAACTTCAAACCGCCTTTTATTTCGATATTTGACGTTATTAGTCTTTGTATTTACATTCTATTCAGTTAAGCAAACTTTGCACGAAGCAGTGTTGCCAGCGTGTGTCAAAAAAATAGTACTAAATGTGTCGCAGCAGAAAGTAGTAGTTGCCAACGGTTTGTTTTTAGTGATCAAAGTGCACTCACCAAAAGTTATCGTTGCGTGCAGTTATCGGTGGACAATTATTTTTTATCAGACTCTGAGATTTAATTAAATAAATTTGTCAAATTGTTTGATTGAAGCACAATGGCCGTGCCTAATTGCTAGACTAAACGTTCAGTTGGTTAAATAGAGTATATAAAAATATAAATACTCAGCACACATACAAAGCACAAACTCATTCAAATTGGAATTGGAGTGAAAATATTTTTGGCTCTTAATTGTGCGTGTGCGCTCACTCACCCTCTCTCTTCCTCTATCCATCTCACTTTCTACGTTATAAATAAATATACAAATTTCAATTCATTCACAAAAAAAGGCCAAGCTAATTGCAAATGTGTGAAAGAGAGCGAGTATATCGTTTGTCAGTTGCCAATTATTAACGCTAGAGGGCGCTTCTAGCCATTGAGCTGCACTCGGAACTGAGTGGCTTATTTGAGTTATATCCTCATCAAACCGGTATTAATGACATTGTTTATGCTCAAACGGAGACAGGCAGGCTTCAAGTGAGATAATTGGGGGATTTTCTGATCTATTTTGTGTGTGTGTGTGTGTGTGTGTGTGTGTGTGTGTGTGTGTGTGATTGACATTATTTGCCAGACAAAGCGTAGAATTCTAAACAATTGTCAGCAATCAACAGAGACAGCTCAGCCTAAAGATGAGCGTTAGATATGTTTTGGGTTTATTCAGAGCGAGATATATATATATAGTTGTTTATTAAAGCGTTTACAGCAATTAAACGTTTACGAATGACGCAGAAAGCGCAAAAAAGTCAACAAATGCTCTTCAATTGTAGCTTCTTTTGATCGGTTTAATTTAGATCAAGATAAATTTTTTTTAGTTTTATTCTAGAATAATGCCAACTAAATATATTGAACTGATTAAGCATTAAAAAATTTTAATTAAATATTTTTGATTTCTATTGTTTGCTTATTTCCAATGTCCATCATTTCGCCTGGCATTTTTTTTTTTTTGTTTGAACATATTTTAGTTTCAACCTTCAGTTTTAACGCGTGAAAAGCAAGTACAAAATTCTTCACAATATTCGTTCTTTCAACCAATTCTTTTCAGTTTTCAACAAATTTAGATTTGCGACACTTGTTTTTGACAGTTCTAAAAATGTGTAAACAGCGGGAAAAGAACATAAATAAAATCAAAGGCGCGTGTTAAATTTCAGTTTTCATGTAGTTCAAAATCCACAACTATTAAAAAAAAAAAAAATAAATACACACAAATTGAAATAGAAAATATGTGAAAATTACTTATAAATGCCCAACCAATGACAAAAAAAGTTTTGTAGTTTTGATGTTTTTGTATTTTTTTTATTGTAATTTTTTTATTTGCCTGTTTTTATTTATTTCCGTTCTCAATGGAAATTAACCCGAGCTGCGGCCCGAAATGATGTAACCGCGTTTTCTAATTGCCGTCGAGCAGTCGCATGTGAAACCACTTCAAACTAGCAATTTTGTATGGGTTATGGATGCAAGCCCCCCTGCCCCGCCCCCGAACACACAACCCCCTTAACTGCTGTCTGTGATGTTTGTTGATGCGTCTGAGGGGCGTTAATTGAGCTGCTTATTGTTATTATTGTGTACTGTGTTCTATGGGTTTGTTATTATTTTTGTAGTTGTTATTTTTATTGTTGTTGCTATTTTTGTGCCAGTGAGTGTTAATTAAGTGTAAGCCAACTTTTGCAACTGAGCAAAGATTTCAGGCTGAGAAATTATCGACATTACATCAAAAAAAATTATTTGCGTTTGCATGACTTGGGAAATTTTTGTTAGATGCTGTTGTTGCAACAATGCAAATATTTATTTAACGATGTCTAGATAAACCCATATATACTTGTTCTGCTTTTTTTTTTATTTATTTTTATTAGTATTTGCTGAGAACGACGAACTCTCTCTCTCCCTTTCTAGCGATTCACACAGTTTTGATAAATTAATTCAACTTGGTACAGCTGCCTTTTTTGATGCGATATTTATTTATGCGGGTTTTCTAGGCTAATTATCAAGTTAGTATTTAAAAAAGATTTACTAACTCTAACACTTCTATTCTTAGCTGTGGCAAGCAAGAAAGAGATAAGACAAAATAAAGAGATAAGCTAAAGATAAAATTGCTGCATCTCATCAAAAACCTGCCAACAATTAAGTTTATGATTGTTTTATAGTCAGCTTTAAATAAATTTTTGCTTACAAACTTCTTAACCAACTTTGAATAGATTTCAGTTGATTTAATTAAACAATTTAACAATTAAACAATTTTTGAAAGTTCTCTTCAAGTCTGCGCTTATCTTGTTTTTTAATCTTTGATAATATTTTCAGATTCTAAAGCCAATTTAATCAGCAGAGTTGAACCAACTTCCTTACACTGCCAAACTAGAAACAAACTTGGCAAATTAGATAAAACTTTTGAGCATTTAGGATTTTTGCACTCCTGACACTTTTGGCTTGCTCTTAACTAATTAAATTAAAGTAAATTTGCTCATTTGCAATCAATTTAAAATATTTGCAGACTATCCATAAAATATACTCACCCATTACAAATAGGTTTTATTCATTTGGCTTGGGTTAAAATGTGAACTCACCTGCAAAGAGCAAAAACAAATAGAAGAATTGAAATTAATAAAAATTAATAGAATTTTTGGTCAAATAGTAGAAATGAGCAAAAATGCACAGACATGTGAATTTTTATTATTCGTTTATTTTTTGCTCTATGTACAATTTGGGCAATTAAAAGTACAAATTTAATAAGCAGAACATACAAATACCCAAAATACCCGTAATACCCATAGAGCTAACTGCACGTTTGTCTGCAGTTTGTCTTCTGATCCAACAAACATCAAAAGTCATTTGGGGGCATTAGGAGGGGGAGGCAGAGCATAGACCAAGGAGGTGACTAAATTCATTAAGGAAAACACAAAATTCACTATGTTGCATGAGAGTGAGACAGTGAGATGTGGAGTGTGTGTGTGTGTGTGTGAGAGCAACGGATGTGGCACATACATCAGATGTCGATGTGGTTGCAGGGAGGCGGGGCGGGGTGTCAAATGGACAGCAATCATTTAAAAATGTTGCGCACTGTGCCAAAATTTCAACAGTTTGCTCATCACAAAGTGCACAAATGAATTTTCATCAAGAAATTGTCGAATTTTCTGCTTGCTTTTATTTTTGCTTAATTTTATTTGAATTCCTCGTTTTTTTTTTTGACACTTTTGCTGAACGCATTTTAGCCATTTGCAAGTTGACTGCCAAGTAATTAATGCCAAGAACCAAAAAAAAATAATAAAAAAAATGATAGTTTATCATAATAATTTCGTATTTTAGTGCACACAGACCCTGACACCTACAAAAGGCCAAAGCCAACTGCACTTTTATTGATTTAGCTGCAAAAAAAAGTGTGAAATAAAAATGAAAATAAAAAAAAAATGTAACTCAGTTTATTGGCTCATTAAGTATGCAAACATTTGGCTGCTGGTTGAAACACCATTCCCCACTGCCCCATGTGGCCCACATTACGCATACGCCCCAGTTGCCCACAGTTGTTGCAATTTTACAACCTGGCTGCTTAATAACTCATAACAGCAGCAGCAGCAGAAATGATGAATTCCATTGCATTTGCTTGAATGATCAAAGCCAAAAAAATGTTGGCAGAAAAATATGCCCAACAATTGACCACAAAACAAATTGTTTCGTGAAAATATGTGTATGCTAAAAATGTTCTTATTTATTGTTGTTTGTTTGTCTTGAGTTTTCCCACAAATAGCACAGGTGGAAAGTTTTGGACGACGCACCATTTAAATAAACATATTAATTAAAACGTAAGAAAACGAACAAGCAAATTTTTTATTTCTTACTTGGCATTTAAAGCATTTAAAACGAGTTTGCTTTTATATTTATCTGTAATTAATTTTAAATTTTCCATGCCTATGAAATTAATGCATATTTTTTAGTTCATTCATTCTCTCTCTCTTCATATCTTCCCCCTATCTCTCTCTCTCTCAATCTCTCTTAGCAATCTTCGTTACAGCAAACATTATCATGGCTTGGAATTAATTTTCACTTTCCCTTTTAATTGATAACAATAACAATTTCGTAGTCCACTTATTTTTTCCGCGTTTGCTCAAGTTATTTTTTCTCATTTTCAGTTGACGCTTTTTGCTTTCCTCCCCCACCCACTAAATGACAGCCGCCCGCATTTTGTTAGCATTTTCCGGCCAGTAACCGCAACTTAATTGAAACGAAAACCAAAATATTTTAATGAAGCTGCCATCGTTTGGGCCACGAGCAGCGTTTTGCAAGTGGCTGCAAAGGCTGCTACCTATTCTGCTTCACTCAGTAAAAAGAGTATTTTGGGTTTGTGCGATTCCGCAAATGTTGAGTTTCAAACCTGCATAATTTTGTCTAAACTGAACGGATATTCATGTTTAAGGGCATTTTGATTATGATTTTTCATTCAAATTAATTCTGCATTTAAAATATGTGCATTTTGAAAAATAAATTTTTTTAGATTTTTTCGATCAAAAAATCATGTGGTCCCACCTTACTCATTTTCAAAAAAATTTTTTTTTTCAAAAATTATATTTGCGAATTTTTGTTTCTAATCGATTGTGGGTGTCACAATTAGTATAAAAAAACAACATTAAAACCTATTCTGAAGGGGTAAAATTTTTGGTCAAAAATCATGTCAAAGTCGACAAAAAATTTGACATGTAAAGCTCTCGGATCCATAGCTCCCATATTTCAAACTCACATAACATTGTCAAAACTGAACCGATTTTCATGTTTGAGGGCATTTTGATTATGATTGTTCATTCAAATTAATTCTGCATTTAAAATTTGTCCATTTTGAAAAATAAATTTTTTTTAGTTTTTTTCGATCAAAAAATCATGTAGTCCCCCCTTACTCATTTTCAAAAAATTTTTTTTTCAAAAATTAGATTTGCGAATTTTTGTTTTTAATCGATTGTGGGTGTCACAATTAGTATATAAAGCAACATTTAAGCCGATTCTGAGGGGGTCAAATTTTTGGTCAAAAATCATGTCAAAGTCGACAAAAAATTTTGACATGTAAATGTCTCAAATCCGTACCTCCCATATTTCAAACTCACATAACTTTGTCAAAACTGAAGCGATTTATTAATTATTTAATTCCACATCAAAAATATAGTTTTTGAGCTTGATGCCATTTTGGAACATGGTTGTCCTCTAGATTGATTGAACCAATAATGCTGGGCTACATGTTTCAGTGCTTAGTATACTGTGAACGAGTATAGCGCTGTCGGTTACATTCAACGTGTTTTCAATTCTTTTCATACTTTATTTTTTCTTTCTTTTCATTTTGTTTTTTTGCACTTTTTTTGCAACATTGTCGCCGTTGCAGTTGCTGCTTAAGTGTTTTTCATTTCAATGAGATGAGATGAGCATGGCAGAGTCAGTTGCAGTCCATTCGACAGACGTGACAACCCCCCAACCCCCAACCCACAATGTTAATGGCAGCCATGAATCGACAACTGCTGCTCGAGTCCGCTTTCATCAAATGCAGAACATTCACAATTTCTTGTTGCCTTGCACACACTTTTATACACTTTATTTATACACTTTTTTTATTCGCTTTTTATTTGTATACCCTGCATTTTATTGGCATCAACTAAATCGAGTCCAGGTGTTAGTTTTTAAACTAAAACTAAGATACTTTTAGCACTTAGTTAAGAAAATTTGCTATGTTGATAAGCTCTATAAAAATAGTTTAAGAGCTTAAAGTAAATAAATTAAGCAAAACAAAAAATATATATTATAATACACTGACAAAAAATTATATTTATCCAAACCTTTTGCAGCTTAAAATAATAATTACGATTATTAAAAGGCTTTACTCTTCCCCAATTTTTATATATTATATATTCAATTATTGTTTCGTGTTTTTTAATGGTTTTTTTTAAATCTTTGCTACAGAGTATTCACTAGTTGTGCCACCAGCTCGTCTTTAGCTTTTGAAATTTGCCTTTCATGAACATTCTGAGTGCATTTGCTGCACTTTTGTTTTTATAGCCGCGTGTGAATGTGCCTGAGTGGGTTTGAAGCGGTTGCGGGGTGGGGTTAAGAGGTTTTTCACATCTTTCTAGGGTTAAACGCACCTCAATTTCGTCTATTCACGACTAATTATTGATAGTCGATGCCTTGGCCAAATAGTCTGCTGTTATTTTATTTGTTATTTGCTGTATATTTTCTATTCTATTTGTTTTGATTGTAGATCTTACAAATTAAGTCAATTTTGGCAGCTGCTACAAACGCTTGTTCTTGTTGTTGTTGTTGTTGTTGTTGGCATAAATTAATGCATGCCTCATTCGCCTTGGTAGCGTCTGCCAGAAGCCACTTGGCCCCGCCTGCCAGCGTGTTAATTGAATAAAAAGTGTAGCGTGTATGGCAACAGCGGCAGGAGGGAGGTGTGACAAGTGTGGGGGAGGCGGGGCGAAGGCGGGTTAGGGTGGTAAATAGAAGAGGCAAGATGTGTAGCAGCAAAAACTTAGAGCGGCCACAAGCTATGAAAATAGTTGAGAGCACGCTTTCGGCTTTCAAGTGCCCGTTGTTGTTTGCCGAGCTGTGCTCCCTGCGAGCAACAGCAACAACAACAACAACAACAATAACAAGTCGCCCTCATCTGAGCACGGCATGTATCTTAAAGCTACACTCGCAGCTGTAGCTGTAGCTGTATCGGTATCTTATGCTTGCCGTGTGTATCTAATAAACGCAAATTGACTAGAGCGCTCTCTTTCCCTTTGTCTCACTCTATCTCTCTCTCTCGCTCTCCTTCTCCCTAGGGCAAGTGTGTGGGGAAGGGAGTTCACACTGGCTGCCAGCTCGTGACACTTTAATCTGGCGGATAAGGTAAATAGACAAAGTAGCGCATTAGATCACAAAATACACACACACGCTCTGGACGCTAGTTGCAATGTTTGTTGTTGTTGTTGTTTGTTTGTTTTTTGTAGTTGTCTCTGTGTAAGTAAGCAATGGCTGACATTAGTTGTGCTATGATCTAAGCGTCAGCTATTGCAGCAAATAATATCTAACTACAATGTGTCAAAATTTACCGGAACTTTGTAAATGTAATTTATTTGCTTTGAGTTCTAAGTCTTTTTAATAAAAAAAAAACGCCAAAATAGAGTTTACACTAGATTATGTTAACTTAAAATAATCTAAAATGACCATGTTAACTAACAGAATTTCATTACTTTCATTAACATTGCTCAGTTAACTGTTAACTTTATGTTATCGAAAAATTCTTCATTGTTTCCGTTTCTGCTAATGTATTTAACTTAACTTAAATTTCATTAGAGACACTACATAACAGAAAAGCTTAATGTTAAACGGAATTTATTAGTGAAAGTGTGCCATAGTTCGCACAGCAATGTTAATAAAAACGTGACATTTGCCATTCATTAAATCCAGCACAGTTTCAACTGGCTCTTAAAGAGACCATAAACCAGCTCTGAATCGTAAGCAATCAAATTGTCTTAGCTTATCAGTAAGACAACAGTTATTTCTTTTAACTTTTATCAATATCAATCTGCCACAACTGCTGTTATTTACAACCTTTGGCTGAGTAAACTATTCACGAATGGTGTGAATAGCATGCCAAGCGCAAATGACCCCAATAAATTACACAACATGGCTACTACACAACCCCCTACCACGCCCCCGCCGCCGCACACGCCTCTAACAACTTAACGAACGAGAGGAAAAAACAACTATGTGGCAAAAAACATTGTGACTGTGGATCCAGGTGGACAGATTGTTGTCTAGCCTGGACGTTGTTGGCTGCAAAATAAAAGCTTACAAAATCTGAGCAAATGAATCACAATCAATGTACGTTGAAAGTGCTAAAAAAAATTAAAAGTAAAATAAAGGGTATATATAAAAAAGTCAAAGTTTAATAAATACACTAAAATAGAAAGATTTTACTGGTAAAACCGTTTGAGATAATAGCTTAAACTAAAATGATTCTAGCTAACAGTTTTAAGTTTAAGTTTTTCCGTCTAAGAGAACACAATTTGTGCTAAAATCATAATTTCCACAGCTAGAGTGTATCAAATTGATGCAAACGAAAAAAGTAATTTATTTATTATTTATTTGAAGCTTTCCTCAAATGCACAAAGTGTGCACAAAATTAATTAAGTGAATTTATTTTGTTGATTTGTTTTATTTTCATCAACTTTTCTGAACAAACTTGTTGTCATTTTTATAATTGTTGCTGTTGTTTTTGTTATTATTATTATTATTATTATTGTTGGCACTTCTACTTTCTATAATAATACGGCCGGCTGGCTGTCCGTGTTTTCAGTTTTATAGACGAATTTTGTTTCGTTTTCATTTGCAGTCGCATTTATTGGCCCCATGCCAGGCAATCTCCTAGTATTGTATAATATCCATATCGCAGTGTGTGTATGTGTATATGTATGTGTACACATACGTAGTGTGCTTATCCATATCACAATATATTTGCACGCTGATGACTCTAATCAAGACAATAAAAATAAATGCTACACCATATTTTATTGCATGGCCATTGCTGTAAATTCTTATTCATATTTAACGCCACATATATTTTTGTATATTTTTAAAAATAAAATTTTTATTATTATAATTTTTTTTTGCTGCTGGTGCTAAATTTTGTGTGAAATTTCTGCTCGTAAATTTAAATAATATTTCAACTTTTTGCTGCTATTCTTAATTTTAATGGCATAGTTATAGGGGGTATATACTGACACATATTTCAGTATGTGGATTAGGAAAAACATGCTGTATTTAAAAAAAAAATAAAACCGCAGAAAAATACCGTTTGAGGGACAGCTGTTAGCTTTGAATGGAGAGCTGGTGTGTATTTAAATTTATTGCGAGCAGCATAATTTATTATGTGGATCTTGTGATGTGAAGCAGATTGATTAAAGGGCTATTAAAAAGAATACATATATATAAATCTTCCAGGGCAAAGAGATACATTACAAATTGTGAGAAAGAAAGAGAGGTGAATAACAGCATGTTAATTTGCATTGGTAGTTTTAACAGAATAGTTGCAAGTAACTTAACAGACACTGCTGTAATTGGACTGTTATCAAATTAAAAAGCCTATTTATAATGATAAAAGCATGTTAATTTGCATTGGTAGCGTTAACAGAATATCTGAATAGCAGAATAACGTAACATAGACACCGCTATAATTGGTCTGTTATTAAATTTCATATTTAAGAGCAACAATAAATTGGGTTTAAGTCCTCTAAAAGTCACGAACATTTAATGGATGCCAATTTCGGTTCAAGGCTATGGCAAATTAGCATACCAAAAATAATGTGGAAAGCTTTTCGCTTGCCGCAGCTGCTTCTTGGCCAACTTTAATTCAACGTTGGCGCTTGTGGTGTGTCGGGCACACATTAAAAAATTAAATGCCATTTGTTATATGCGGGCAATATGATTCGGCTTCTGCTCGCTGCTTCCGTTGCCATTCATTTTGGCTATCTTATCAAAGGCCTTGTGCGTCTCCTGCGCAAACAAAACGCCGCCTTCCCGCTTTATGGTGGCTCATAAAGCAATCAAACTGGGCCGGCACGGTCTTGACGGTTGTTCGCGTTGGCCAACTGATGAGGGCGAACAAAAAGATTTGCACATGATGACGCTGACGTTGGGATGGGAATTGAGAGATTGAAGATGCGGCTGAGACTGTGGCATATGTCAATGAGCCAAACGAAAATAAAAAGTCGAGCGCTAAAAGCGACGCCAAAAACTAGAAATCGAAAAGACAAAACAAAGAGGCAACAACAGAAAAACAACGCAAAAATGTTGCTAAATTTAATTTGCGAGCGAGCAGCACAACAAAAATGGCTAAAAACTAATACTCTATACTCTGCTTATAGCAGGCGATGGTGTGGAAAAATACCAAAGCATAGCGAAAAGCAAAAGGAAAAGACACAAAGAAAAACAAAAGCAAATCAACAACAACAACAATAAAAGCGCCAAAAGGAAAAACAAATCGTTTTGAATTTTGCACAAAAATTATGAGAGATGAATGACGTCTAAATGTTCTTGAAGGTTAAGACAAATGGCGCAAGTTGTCGCCAACTTCTGAGGGGGGATGAGCTGCTGAGGGGGCGTGGCATAGACTGGGATTGGGGCATGATCTATTAGAAATGATGCGCGGTACGGAAAAGCGAAAAGTTTTATTTCCCCAATAAAAACGAATTCAGCACTGAGCGAAAAATTGCTGGACAAAAATTTAAATTTACACACTAATAAAATAGATATAAATCAAAATTTAATTCTGCGTTATTTTTAAATTTTTTTTAGAATTTTCTTTTTATTTTAAAATTATTTTATATTTAATTTTTTTTTTTGCATGAATATTTTTTTTTTGAAAGTCTTAATTTTATTTTAGTATCTTTTCACTGTAGCCCAAATGAATCTAACAATCTGCCACGCCCACAAGCTGACTCAGATTTTCTCTGGCTCTCGATTTGTACCTTGCAATTAGACCAACTTTCGAGTTGACTTTTGTGCATTGGCCTGGCAACAATAGTTTCCTTCTGGCAGCAGGACTCGAGGTGCAGCACCTCCCACAGCCAATCCGTTCTCTGCCACCCCCCCCCCCCCTCACTTCTCATCCTTCACCCCGTGCACCATTCGCTTACACAGCTGATGGCTAGGTAGCATTTTATAGTTTTGTGCATTGCTTTTGGCCCGTTGCCAAGGCGTCTGCCATCTTGATAAAGTGTTAGCCAAAAAATGTACGCCACATTAGTGGCAGACGACAACGGCGACAAAGACGACGGTGGACGGATGGGGGGTGGTTGGGCGGAGGGGCATGGGCTGCCAATACACATAGACATAGGCAGGCAAAAGCTATAGACAAAATCCGTTTTGGCCATGTGTGTGTTACTTGAAGAAATAGAAATGTCATTTAACAAAACGAGCACGAGAAATCAACAAAAGCAACAGCAACAGCAACAACAATAACGTTGCCAAAATGTCAAACGAATGCAGCCACAAACTAATTGCCAAACGGCTAAAAGCAAATGAAAAGCCAACTAACCAAATGAAGTCGACAGCAGGTTGTGTCCCAGCTGCTTACATTCTGGACAAATTGTATTATAAATGGCCAAAAGCAAAAAATAAAGAACAGCAACATAGTCTTGCATATTTTATAGAGGCGGTCATAAATGTACGCCCCACCCCCCCTACCGGGCACATATGCTTGCATGTGACACTCATCAATTATGCAGGCAGACACACCGACAGCCAATGGGCCGTCTTTCACTTCTGGCCACAATTGGCCGAGAATTGCAAGAAAACAAAAACGTCCACAGGATATGGTTGACCAACAAATTATAAGCAATTTCGAACGGACAATAAACTAATGAATACTTGATATACGTATAGTTTTCATTGAACAACCTACATTGATAGATACAGATACATACGTATCTGTATTTGTGTCTTGCGTTTTGTTATTGCCCTCTTGCGTTTTTGCTCGGCTCGGCAGTTTGACAGCCTAGGACATTTGACACAAATGAGTTTTGAGCTTGAACAGCTCGGGGAATACGACGTTCCAATTGAGGCTTCATTGTAAATAAAGTTGCCGGAAATCGATAAACTTGTTGGCGTTCAGTTTATGCGAAAGCTTCCAAAGTTTTTTTACTCTTTGACATGTTTTAATTTGAAATGACTTCGACGGCAACTAAATCATTTAAACAGTTTACGAACTTTAAGTGGACGTAGTTATGTGTAATTATTGTCTGAGATGTCATATTTTAATGATATTTGAATATAGATACCTAATTAAATTTTATATTTATTGATTATATATTAAAATAACGTGTTAAATTTAAAGTTATTTGACACGATAGTAATTACAATCTTTATGTTAAATTAATTAAATTTTTTCTATATCTCTATCCTTTCTTAGCCAGTCTGACTATTTATTTATCTATCGAATTAATTATTTTATACTCCATTGTATATAAAAATTACAATGCATTCTTTAACATATTTTTATACAATTATTTTAAATTTCTTAATGATAATTCATTTATCCAAAACATATCTGCTGTCATCTTGATATATATTTCTTATGTTTTGCACCCCTAGCGGGTTATCAATATATCAATCTTACTGTCATCAATACTTTTGACTTCCTGTTGAGCACATTACGCGCATACGCACACCGACACACCTGCACACACACACACACTGAAACGTTTAAACAGTTCATATTTCATTTAAACAACAGAAACTCATTTGTTTTGCTTTGGCCTAACATTATATTCGTTTGTTTACAGCCTTTTATAGTATACAAATCGCCAGCTCTCAATTCAATAAACTAATGCACAGCCCCCATTTAAAAAAGCTTCCAACTAACCAAAAAAAAAATAATAATAAAAAAATCACTCTACCAAGAACTGTCGGAGATTAAATATACAGATAGCAAGCAAAAAGAAATATATTTAAAAAAAAAAACAAATATACAAAGAAATTTGCAGTGCTTGTAATTTTGTAGGCAGTCGAAATTGATTTATGCGCACTTTAATCGTAAACAATATCGATAATAATACACATACAGACACAACAGTTAATTGTTTGTGTAAAAGATCCGCTTTGACAAATGAGTTTCCAAACAAATAATAGGAAATTGTATTATATACATATACACCAAATTTTGTAATATGATATCTAAAGTTCTGTCTCTGTCTTCCTCTTTCTAATTGCTATGCTTATAAATAACATTATCGTTAACTAGTTCAAGTACATATTCTTCCAAGAAACCTTAATCAATAGCTTCATAAAACACATCACATTTTTATGGCATCTCTTAAGACCAACGGAATTTCCCCCCTGGAAATGCATTGTCTACGCCACTGCTCACGTGATATCAGGCAACAATTTAATAAGCCACAAAAAAAGCCGTATATCAATCGATTCCCGGCGCTTAACGCAATAATGTTAAATTCTCAAAGCCTATTTTGTATTATTTTTTTTCCTTTGGATACAAAGAGCAACATTGCAAAATTTTTATCAAGCGAACAAAAAATGGCAAAACAATTGGATGGTCGCGCAATTGAGGTTGATCGACTGGAAAGTTACCCTATATTAAATTTAATGTTATTTTAGGGTCTTAGGCCATAAATCAAAGTTACAGCATAATAATTATACTATTTTTATTAAATTCTATTTTTATTTTTGTATGTATTAAGCTATTTAGAGAACTCCAAGGATAAATATATTTATATCCTATATACTTTATACCCTTTGCTGCATTTATACAGGTTACAGGGTATTCAAAATGTAAGATATCAGCGATATGAAGCATTCAATTGATGCGAGTTTTGTTATGCGGCAGAAACAGTCAAGAAAACTATTTAAAAACAATCGATAATTGCGTCAGCAAAAACAACGCAAATCCGACAAGATATATATACATATATAAATATATATGTATATAAATCTGTATATATGTTCAGGCATAAATACATATATTTCATGTACAGACTCAAAATTCTATTGTACACAAAATATTTGGCAATTAAGAAAAGCGAAATATCAGTCTTGAAATGAAAAAAAAAACCAACATGAAAATTTTGAAATGAAAATGAATTTTAAGGTAAATTAGCTGCGTGGGCGTGGAACATGAAAACAGACGCACAACAATAACAAAATAAATGCCTTTAACAGCAGCATTAGCTGGGGGATTACAAGGGGGCCCAGATTCTGGTTTTATTCTGTTTCTGTTCCAAATTGCATTTAGCATGTTTGCTGCAATTGTTGCAAATGTTTCTTGATGTGAAGCGCTGTATTTAAATAGCTGCTTTCAATTTTAGTCTCTCAAACCTCTTGAATCTCTCAATTGCCTATGCAGAATATTTAAATTTTAAATATTTGTTTATTTGCATGTCTTTGGCACTGGGCAAGCACAAATGGGAAAATAAATGCTCACAATGTTAGCACGCAGAGCTCATCTCTTGTGGAGCACCATTATCATCATCGTCGTCATCGGCGTTATCTTCATCATATTCACTATCATCATCATCAGTATCAAGAACATGAACTGACGTCATTCGAAATGGGCTTTAAATTGTGTGTGTTGCTGTGTTGTTTTTTTAACATTAGACCTTTAGGTCGTCATCTTGATTACGCCGATTTTCCTTTTATACCCTGCACTCAATTTAAATGAGCTAACGGATGCTAACATAGTTGTACCTAAGTATGTAACAACTGAAGCAGACTCTTTAATACTATATAGTATTTATATTCTTCATGCTAAATAAAAATGTGAGAACTTTATTAATAAAATTGATCAATGATATTTATTATCTAATATTAAATTAAAATACATTACAAAATAAAATCAAATTCTTATTCATATTAAAAATCCATATTTATAGATAAGTGTAAACAAAGTACGTTCCCTATGAATACTTAATAACAGTAATTGGAGCATGGAACGTTGTTTGATTATTGGTCTTTGTTGTGGCTTATTGAGTACAAATATTAGTCAGAAAACGGTGCGTATGCTTAATGTTCAGCCTTGAAATATGAAAAAGAATTTACAGATAGCAACAGCAGCAGCAGCTATTGTTTAGATTAAGTGCTTTTTATCCTTAACCCACGCTGCGTATGAGTAATGTTAGTGCACAAACACACGCATACGCGCCGTTGTACGTATGAAGATTATCTAGATTGCGTCTCGTCTGGGCCTGCAACTGTTAACAAATCGGTTACGTATTTAAGCTACACGTTAGGTGTATTTCATCATATGTGAAGTTTGTTTTTTCTTTTTGTTGCTCTAATAAAACGTAACACTTGCTAAATAAAAATTTGCACAACAAATAAGATGAAACTTAAGCACACACACACACACACACTCACGTACACACATAAAGTTTAAATGCTAAACAAATTGTGATCTTGCAATTTTCGTGGATGTTAAACTGAAACTCGTGACGCGGCGAGCTACGTTTTCAACTAGTTTACAAAAAATATAAAACAAGCGAAATGAAATTTTTTGGGTATGCCGAAGTTCAAATGCCCTTGCTCACAAATATTATATATATATAAATTATAATTTTATATATGTGTTAAAGTAGTCCAAAGATTAATTTAAGCTACACAAAATCATTTTTAATAAACTATAAAAATCTTATATTAATATAAATTTTAAGCTGCGTGACAAATTTGCATAAAATACGTACATACAGATATATCTATCGATTCGGCTGCTGATACTGATCAAGAATATATATACACTATTTAAATGCGCAGATGTTACATTTCATATTTAAATCAAAATAATCACTGCAAAGGGTATATAAACTGACTGCTAAGTTGGTTAATAATTTAAACACGCGCTGCAAATCACACAAATTTAGGCAATGTAGAGCAGGAGAAGGGGTTGGGGGTGTGGGTGTGTTTGTGGGGGGAGGGTGTAACACGTATTGTCAAGTCGTGTGTCGCATACGTAGAAAGCGAAGTTATCTTAAGACGCTTAAAGTTGACTTACATTCACACACACACACACACCGTACTTTAGTATGCGTGTGTGTTTTTGTGTATTACCGGCATACAATAAGACAATAACAATTACAGCAGCAGCCGCAGCAGCGAAGCCAGCAGCGACAGCTAAACAAAAACAAAAGGAAAACCAAAAGCAAAGCAAAACAAACGAGAGCAAACGTAGCTGAGAGAGCGAGAGAGAGAGAGTGAGAGAGCGGCTCCAGAGAGCGCTTGTGTGTGTGATTTGTAGAATGCGCAGGTCTACAAATTTGTGTGTAGAGTTTGTCAATTGAGTGTAGGCGTATGTGGGTGGACGGGCAGCCTTTTCGAACATGTCCTTCGAATTTCCGGGTTTTGCTACTTTGACATTTGCAACACGCTACTGGCCCAGAGAGCGCAAAGAAAGAGAAAGACAAAGAAAGAGAGAGAAGGAGAGAATAAAAGGCGAATTCGCCAGGCAAAAACATTCCGTCAGTCGCTGCTTCGGCTATGCTTCCTGTTTACAACCAACACATGTTCGGGCCCAACTGGACGCAGCTGTGCTCAGATGTTGGGGCAAGGAGGACGCCTGCCTGCCAGTCCGACAGCTATGTGGGTCTGTGTGTCGCTGCTGTGTTGTCGTTTCGTGCCGGGCCAAAGCCATTAAAAGTGTCGATTGTAGCGGGGCGGACATGTGTGAGTGTGTGTGTGTGTGTGTGTTTGTGTGTGTATGGGGTGTATTGTATGACGAACGTAAAGTTCAACAAAAGTATTTCTTGCCCATTGTATTTCGATTTTCCAGGCATGTCCTTATTTTTATTTTGCCTGATTTTTTTTGTTTTGCGTATTTTTATTTTACTTTCATTTTATTTTTGTTTCTCTTGCTTATTTTTGACGTCATGCGCAAACAAATGAAGTCAACATTATTTCATTTATGGATTTTGTTATTAATGTTGATTTGTTGTTGCCGCTGTTGCTGATGTTGTTGTTGGGTATTTTTAGTGCCAGTTTTTTTGCCTAAGGGCTGTCGTGACTGTTTTCCACTTCCTGCTGCCGTTGTTGTTGTTGTTGTCCATCATTTTGCCAACACAATTCCGGCGGCAACGCCTACGGTGCCTTAAACAACAACAACAACCAGCTAAACAACAACAACGCGAAATGAAAATGCCAAAATGTGTTGCCTGCTTTCAGGCGCCGCCGCCAGCAGCGCACGTGTGTGCGTGTATGTATGTATATATGTGTGTGTGTGTGTGGGTGTAAGTCTGCTGCATGCTTTTGGCTTAGTTTGGATTTAAGGCATAACTATATACATACATTTCTATACACACACACGTATACATATATATTTATATATACATATATATATATTATGCACGTGTCTCTGTGTGCTACTCACTTTGTGGTATTTAACCTTAATTTAATTTTTTTTTGCCTACGCTTCGTTTTTGTTTTGTGTTGCTGCCTTTTGCAGGTAGCAAAGCTGGCAAACGCTATTGTTGCTGATCGTCCTTGCCATATCCTTCGTCTGTGTGTGTGTGTGTGTTTGTAAGTGTGCCTTAGCATTCCTCTTTATTTTTTTTACTGTTGAGCTTTTTAAAGAGTTTGAGTTGCGGCGGCATTGATTAAACAATTTTGCTGGCATTTGTCTTTTGCTTTCAGCTGGCCAAAATTGAGTAGAAAATGTAGCCAGCTGTGCTGTTGTTGCTGCTGCACGTTTAAAATAGCTGCATAAACAAATTGTTTGACCGCATTTTGTGACAACAAAACTGTGCACTAACAACAAATGAGCATCAGCTGCTATGCTTGACAAATTCACACACACATCACGCTCGTTGCATGCATGTCTTGATAGGGTAACCCCCCCTGATCCTCCCTCCTCCTCCCGCATCCTGCTGCTGCGCATGCAACATTAAGATTATGAAAATATTTTTCACACTTTGTCAAATTATATATTTTCTGTTGTTTCTTTTGTTTTTGCCAGCATTTTTTTCTCTTTGCTTAAAATTTGGCTAGAGTATTAATAAAATTTCTAAAAATTGCGCATACGCAGCATGAAACACGCAACTTTAAATAGAAGCAATTTGTTGAAGAAATTTATTTGATTTTCGCAAATTTGTTTTGTGCTAAATAATTTACTTTTTTAATTAAGATAAATTTATGGTTCTCTAGACTTAGTATATTATAATTAATATAACGCAAATAACGTAGTGCGAACAAGTCAAATTGACACTAATATAAAATTTTAGTTTATAAATTGTTTTATTTATACATCTACTGTATAATTAATACATTGTAAATAGCGCATACGCTGTGTGAAACACACGAGCTTTTAGCAAATTGATAACGCCTGAATAAGCTCTATTGGCTTTTAAAGTAAAAAAAAATTATGCTTATTAAGCATGAAATTCATTCTAGAATATATACCGCTAATATTGAGCATACGCAGCGTGAAACGCAGAAGCTAAAAATTAGCTATATAACTTTTTACTTACTTTTTACTATGTTGATACAGCCTTAATAGGTACCATTAGCTTTACAAATTAATGCTTTTTAATTTAAAAAGTTTTTGTAATTTAAAAATGCTTTTCATACAAGTTTTATGGGCTTTTTATGCAGCGCTAGGGCAGAATTTATGCCGTTTGTAATTTTATACGGCAGCTCAGAAAAATTACAACATTAATGTCACATAATTTATGTTTGATATGTAAATACTGTAAACATATTGCAATATTTGTATAATAAAATGTATATTTTAATACACACACACCTTTTTCCGCACACCTTTAGTTGACACACTTTTCCTCAACGCTAATGAATTTTCCCAATAAGATTTCACACAAAGCGCCATTGAAATGCTTGTCTCTATATACATTGAACATTTTCAATTAAAACTTTTAATTGCAAAAGGGACGACCAAATTATGAGGGAACGTGGCTTCATTCCCATTGGGAGGAACATTTTCTTAACACTAAAGCTATGTTTATCTAAAAGATTAGACTGAGCTCAGGCTGTGAGAGACATTTGGTGGTTCAAGAGGGTGAGTATTGCATTTAATGGAATGCCATCTTATCAATATGACACAATAAATACACTCCTTTCCCATGTTTTTGTTGCTGCAGTACTTGCAGTGTCTATCAGCGATGAGTGTAGTCAATAAATTCCGATTATGTCACAGCAAGTGATCCATATGCAATGAGTGTGTGTAATTAACAGCTAATTTGCAATCAATAACAGCAATAACAACAATAAGAGCAACTGTTAATTGGCATTTAAAATGACCAAAAGCATGCGCTGACAGCAAATTATTTTGGGCGCTTTGTTTATAAAGGCAAACAAATTTATATACTATATATATTTATACAATTTTTATTTATTCTTTTGACTGCCAATTTATGTGTGCCAATTGTAGTTGTAATTGTTATTGCTGTTTGTGCCTTATGCATTATTAACATGCACATTGAATGACATAAAAACATGCAGCCAAAATAAAATGACACGCGAGTTTACTCAACGTAGGAAAACTGCAATTTTGTAAGAGTTGTTTAAAAAAAAAAAAGGGAAACTTATTTAAACGTAATACAATTTGAATTACGATTATTATCAGACCAGTTGATAGCTAAAGAAAAATATAAATATGTATAAAAGTTGAATGACTTTTTATGGCTTATATTTCCAGTTCGATGCATAAAGGGTTTGTATATAAAGAAATAGTTTTTCTTGCAGTCATCTAAATATAAGCACAAAAAAATCGTTCTTACGTCTATATTTTGGCCTTAAATTGTGCTGCCTATAAACTTAATATAGAAAATTGAAGGCATTTAAAATTATGAATTTGCAGTAAACGAGTAGTAGTCTTAAATTGTAATATATTGTTTTATCTGTTCTGTTTTTAAACACTTTTATGTTTCAAAAATTCCATCACATTGACCTATTTTAATTCTTGTTGATAATTATTAGGCATAGAATTAATATTTTCCTTTTTGAATGGAATAATAGCGCTTTTATATATAAGCATTTTATTTAAAAATAAAAATTCCCTCTTTAATGAATGCAGTAATAAATAAAATTTATCTTTTTATTACTTCTTCTACTAATACTTTAAGAACCGTTTCTAGACCATTAAATTAAATTGTATGTCAATTTTGGTCTAATCCTAAAGTGTCTCTCTATCACTATCTGGTGAGCTCTCTGCTCCAGTGTATCTCAAAATCGTAATTTAAACTGCCCCTCTGTCTCCTCACTATATCCCCTCCCCTGGCCGCGTCGAGCGCAATCTTATCTGTACATTCATGTAAGATTTACCAGCTCGCAGCTATCACAATCGTCGAGCTGACCGCGCAAATCAACCCCTGGCAGGCAGTCTAGCCCGGCTCCCCGCCCCCTGCCCCTCGTCCATGCTCTTAGCGTATTTGTGGACGTGCACTAAAGTGGCTTATCAGCGCATTTTATATTTCTATTTAACTAGCGTGTGTACTATACAAGTTTTTAATGCGGTAATCAAGCGCTTGTTAACACACGCGGCGTATGCGCAACGTCTCCGATAAGCGGCTCCCAGACAGAGAGACACGAGAGCTGCGCGGGCCTAGGGGAGATTGAGTTAAAAATTATGCTACAATAAATTAAACGTGAGTGGTGAGAGGTCTGTGCCGCTCGATTGCTTGGTTTCCGCTTATTGATTTCAGAAACATGGCAGCCCAAAAAGCCAACTAAAAATGCACAAGGCAAGACGATTCTTTAGTTGGTCACTTCGCCCCCTTCCTCCCAACCCCACCCTCTCCCCGACCTCACAAGCATACACAACTACTCTTCCTTATGCTGACCGATTATGACACTTTTTAATGGCATTTTCTCGTTTTTGCCTTTTGCTTTTTCTTATGCTATTGATTTCTGGCTGTTACGACGCCCCAGGCGAATGGTTGCTGCGGGCTGGGGTTGGTGTTGGGGTTGGGGCTGCTGATGTGCATGCGCTTGTGGCCACGTTTGCATTTTGGGCAGTATGCCGTACAGTCTATCCCAAAAATGAATTAAATATGGTCTCTTAAATTGCAATTACTACAGCCATATGCAGCGCAATTTGCAGTTAAATCGTTTGGAAACCCCCAAAAAATACTTGACCGCGCAGCAGGAAACCAAAAACAAAACTTGTTTAAGATAATTTAAAATGGATTTTCTTGAGCCAACAAAAAGTTTGGGAATTTTTTATAACAAAAATAAAGAAATAAAATCGCAGCTTGAGCCGAGTTAAATGACAGTTCCTGCGTTTTTGCAGGCGGTTAAAGTTTCAAACCAAAGCTTCCTCAGAATAAAGGATATACAAGAGGATCAAACTAAAAAGAAAAATAAGTATTTATATTCTGAAATTCAGTGGCTTTTCACACTTGAACTCCCATTTAGCTCAGAGCATATAAATGGCTAAATATTTTGCTAAAAATTTAAAGTAGTTTGTTCTAGACTAAAGAAATAAAGAGAAGATAATATGAATGAAATTAAGTACGCAATTTAAGAAATGTTTCACTTCCATTGAAGTTGATAATTTCTCAAATTATTGATTTGTATTTATTATCAATGTATCAATTGAAGTATATTCAAGGACGAAATGTTTTTTAAATTTATAAAACAAAAAAGTACGGAATTATATTTCGCACTTGCTCACTTCGCTATGTTTCGCCACTAGCGCGTAGGCAGTGATTAAATATATAATTATCTTAAAAAAAAGTTATACATTTTAAAGGCTCTTTGTCTCTCTCTTTCTCTTATGATATTACAATTCAAACAACACATTCTTTTTCTATATATTTCTATGAGAACCCATAAGTAATATTACTAGTTTCCCTTTAAGCCTCATCAATCAACATTTTTCACTAAGCCCCATAAAAAGCTTTTTCTCAATCTGAAATTTAGTAATTTCAGTACTCAATCTTGTAGATTCTTTAATCAATTTTATAGTTGACTCTCTATTACATCTTCTCGACCTCTCGGACTGTCCCAAACTACCTTCAATTGTCATTTAGCTTCGCATGCTAGTAAAATTCAAATATATATACATATAAGTAACAATGTAAACGATTCCATTAATTGTATTTTAAAGTAAAAATGCCCTTGGTGTTGTCAATGGTTTAATAACCCTTATCAAATTGATACGCCGTGTCACCTCGAACTTTGTCCCACTGTGCAGGTACTCGCATAGTGCCTACAAATAGTTTCCGCACGATTCTAATCAGCAGCATGTCTAGATAGACAGCAGCACCAATCGATATGTTTGAAATTTTTATTCTTATTTTTTTGTTTTTTACCTAAGCCAAACCCAATTTCTGTGTCCTGCTCAAGAGTTTTTTCCATTTTCCATTTGATTTATGGCCGGAAAATGTAACAGCAGAAATTTTCGTTCAAGCTTTAGCAATATTTTATACAATTTTATGCACATTAATATGGATTTAGTATAACAGACTCTGGCAGCTAGAAAAGCAAAGACCAGGCTTAACATGTATTCCCTGTAAAATTTAAAAAGCAAGTAGAATTGATGGGTATCCAAATACCATCAATGCGAAATAGCTCGATATAGTTCTAAAAACAGGGCAGCTATTAGTCGACTATACCAGCTAATGGATTTTCCCCCACATTTTTGGCATTTATTATGGAATTTTTATGAGACATCAGTTTTATTATTTAATTGTATTTTTATTGAATTTCAATTTTAGACACAATAAATCGTTGCTCGTTGTGGGAAACTCACCATTTATGCCGCTGATCAGTGGATAATTACCATCACGGCCGCCGATTAAGTTTTTTAAGCCAGTTTCGATCAGTGTTGGGGACGATCGCTCCCTGTCGCTCATTTTTTCATAAAAATGTTGTCAATTTTGTGATTATACACGAAATATCCAAAATGTGTAACCAAAATCGCGTTTTGGTATGTTTTTTTAATTAATCACTTTTTATTGCACTTTTTTGTATTTTTTTGTTTTGAAACTTGAGTTTTATTTTAAACAACACGGGGCATAAAGCCGACTCACAACAATAATAATTTTAATTGCTTAGTGTAATCAATAACAGCAATAACGCAAAAAAACTTTTAAAACTTTAACTTTTTTTGATTTATTTGCTTTATTTGCGTTAACTTTTGGTATTTGTGTTTTTTAGATATTTATTTACTTTGTTTTTTATTTATTTATTTTTCGTTGAAATCACAATGTACAAAAAATTAATGTTTATGCTAAATTCAATGTAAAGTTTAAATATTGCACGTTAACGTTTCTTTATTGCTTGGCTAAATATGTTTATGTACTATATATATATTATTAATTTTTTTATATATTTAAATATATATAATTATTTATGCTGCTCGCTATAAATAAAGGCACCGCGAATTCATTCAACAATTTGTTCTTATATAGTTTTGGTTTTTTATTGTTAACAACAACATGCGAGTGGAAATAACAACAAAAATGTGCTTTTAATAAAAACAAAAAAAAAACACGTTGGAAAATAAAAGATATATTCGTATTTATTTTCAAGTGAGTTTCATTTATTTTGTTCAAGTGTTTTTCTACGTGTATTTTTGGTTGCAAGGGTTTTTATTTTGAGTTATTTTTTCTTTAGTTCAGTTTTAGTTGTAGTTTAATTTAGTTGAATTGTTGTTGTTGCTTTGTTTCAATTGCTAATTGCTCTATTTTTATAGCGTGTGTTATTTTTTTATATATATATAAATCTTCCGTCGTGCGTTTTTTCAAATGCCGTTGCGTATTACTTTTTTTTGTGTTGCTTTTTCTTTTAATTTTGTTGTTGACAGTTTGCGTATCTTGTGGCTTTGTTGTTGTTGAACGTTTAACGTTGATATTTGTTGTAGGCTTTGCTTATTTCTTTATTTTTGGTGTGGCACTAAAAATAAAATCAATTGCTTTTTATTTGTATTCAATTTATATATTTTATTTTTTTTGAGAGTTCTCTTGTAGTTGGTATTTATTGTACAGTTATAAAGCACTAGTATGGCATTTGCATGGTTGCAATGTAGTTTACAAACTTAACAACAGTTAGCTGCAGCTTATGGGTTCTGCTTGGAGACGGGGGGTTGCGGGGCGGGAGTGGCGGCTGTACCTTCACGGAAATCAGCGCCCGGCGTGCGACCGAGACAGCAAATTTTGTTGTATATATATTCGCTATGGAGCTTTGCCTGATCGAGAGCACGGCACGGCCAGTGAGCGAGGGGAGGGTGGTGTAGTATTCTCACACTGACACACGGGCTCACTCACACTGGCGCACTACACATACACAGCGACGCACACAGGACGACAGGACGTTGCTGGGAGTCGCGGGCGCCGACGAGCGACAGCACACGACGAGCCGAAAATCGATGAAAAATGTTGACAGCGCACCGACACAAGCGCGCACACACACACACACATACACACGCGCACGCACAAATGCACGCAAAATAATTTTTTTTTGTAAATTTGGTTTTTTGCCTTTTGTTTTGCACAAATTGATTAACAGTTAAAAACGCGCGCGTTTCGCTGGCGTTTTACGGACTGTTGTCCTTGTTGTGTTCGAACAAAATTTGCGTTGCTGTTGCTGCTGCTGCTGCTGTTGTTGTAGTTGTATTGTTGTTGTGGTTGTTGTTGTTGTTGTTAGAGCGCGTGGCGTGTATTTGGTATTGCTGCTGCTGCTGACGCTGCTGCTGCCGCTGCCTGACGACGACTGTTCGCTTGCCGCTGTCTTCGGGCGTTGTGGGTGTCGTCGACGTAGCCGCTGCTGCTGCCGCTGTCGCTGCCTATGCTGGCTGAGCGCGCATGTGACAAGAGCGAGTCACACACACACACACATACACATACACAGAAAGAGAGTGAGAGAGATACACACGCACACAATTGCTACAAATACAAGTGCATTTGGCTTTCGAAGTTCGTAGGTCGCATAGGATGCGGAAACCGTTAAATCTCTACAAAAATGAGAGTCGGCTTCGGCTCAAGCTTCCGCTGCAGCTAGGATGCACTTGAGCGAGAGTGAGCAGCTTTTCTTTTGATTGCTTTTTTGAAAAGGGAGAGAGTGCGCACGAGTCAGCTGATTTGTTGTGTGTGTTGGTGTGAGTGTGTGTATGTTGTGTTTCCTTTTGCGTTTTCGTTGTTTGTTTTATTCGCTTGCCAATGCTGGTTGTTGCTAATGCTGCTGCTGCTGATTTTTGCACTATGAGCGCCCGCACAAATACACACACAAAAAGCTCACACAGACAAGCACCGTTGCCGTTGTAGTCGTCGCTGCCGTTTGCTTTGGTTGTCAGCCCAAAAACAACAAAAAAAAAAACATACAAACTTTTTTTGCCTTTTGCTTTTGGTTCTAGAAGTTCTTATTTGACACACGTGCTTCGCTTGCGGAACTTTTTGTGGATTGCTGCCACTAGTCACCGAATGTGAATAATTTATACTAACATGTTTCAGGTGTCGTGAACGGTTCATTAATTAATAACACAATATTTGCACATATTTTTTTTGTTGTATTTAAATTTTGCCAATTTTTTTGTTGTTTGTATTTCATTTGCGTCCACACGGCTGTGACTGTTCATCTGACTCTGACTGGGCACACGCGCTCGTTGCAAAGTGTACAAAATGCGCTCGCTGCCAGCATTAGAGGCAGAGCGAGAGCGGCCGTGTGTGCGAGAGAGCGGCTAACTAACTAAGGGCAAACACACAACAACAGCAACAAAAACACTCGACTCTATGCTGAGATACAAGCGATAGTATACTACAGATACATATATATAAAGATACGCCGCGCCGCTGCTACTTAGAACCATGCTGCTGACGCTGCCATGTGGCTGCCGAAATGCGCTCTCGTGCGCTCTCCCTCAGTGTTATGCTCCTACACTACTGCCCCTACGCCACTCTCACACAAGAACTCTCTTGCTCTCTCTCTCTCCCTCTCTCTTGGTGGAACCGCGTGTTGTGCACATTTTCAACTTTTATTTTTGGCAACCATTTTTTTTCTCGTTTCGTCGCGCGCGCAACTCAAAACGAACCGAAGCTTAGCTTTGTGCTGCCGACTCTCACAAGCCACACTTCGGGTTGACCCGATTGCCATTGCTGTTGTTGTTTCTAATGGCCGCTCAATTGGTTCTATTGCGAGCAACATTTGCTTTGGGCATTTTCCATTGCGTCTCAAAGTTCAATTTGATATTTTTAATTGCGCGACGATCTCAGAAGCTATCGCGATTCGTGCTGCCTCTGCTGCTGCTGTTGTTTCTCTCTTGAGTTGCGCGCTCTCTGCTCTCAAAGATCGTCAACCGGCACTCGTTGTGCTGGCATTTTATTTATTTGTGTTATTTTAATTTACTCTGCTGTACTCTGATATTACGTCAATGCGACGGCGGCGCTGACGTTTGTGTTTGTATGCATGTCTGTCTATCTGTACCTGTATAAGTTGTTTCTAATTGTATTCATAAATGTGTGTGTGTGTGTGTGTGTGTGTGTGTGTGTGTGTGTGTGCGTCAAGCAGCGTTTGCTGTTCATTTCAATGTTTTTAGGTTTTTCTCTGATTTATCTATCATACGCGCGGTTTATTTTTTTCAATTTGTTTTTTTTTTCAATTTTTGTTTTTGTTATTATTTCTAATATTTGTATTTGTGTGGCTACTGCTGCCGCGGCGTTGGCGTCGCTGTAGCAGCGCTCACGTGAGTCGATGTCATAGCTGAAAACTTTTAATGTGTGGAAATTTTATTTTTTTGCATTTCGCTGTAATTTGTATAAATAAACACAACAGCAACGCAACACGACAGCAACAACAACGACAGCCACCGCAACCCCCATGCAATTGCACACCTCCTCCTCCCCCCTCCACCTACCCTTTTCCGCTCATCATATTGAACATTTCGATATGTTCTGTGTAATTTGCCAACTGTAATTGAATTTGCAATACACGTAGCGACAAGACGCGTGCAATTAGAGCGCGTGTTAAGGGTAGTGGGCGGTGGGCGGTGGGTGGTGGCGTGAGGTGGTGCAATGGGCCAGCCAGATAATGGTAAGCCGCTAATGAGCAGCGTGTTAAGCAATCGTATAGATGATATATAAATGTATAGCATATGAAACCTTTCTAATCAAACAGTTTAGTAAGGCTATATAAATAGATAGCTTCCTAATATATCTGATAGCTTTTATTTCCCTATAGCTATATAGTATTTTCAATATTTCATATTAGTACAGCATTTCAGAAAAGGGCGATATATTAGTAATAAATAAATAAATTGAAAATATACTATATTATAAAAATCAATTTGTGTGTATAAGTGCGTAAAACATGTGCTTAAAAATTGATTTTGATTACTGATGAAGTAGACAGATATATAGTATATAAAAAATTGATTGATTTATTGACATAGTAAAGAATACCCTTTAAGTGTGGAGTTATCCTAGGAATTTATTTAATCGCAACCGTTTTGACCCAGTTAAAACCTGTTGGTGTCAGTTTTATCAATTACAAATTAATTTATGAATAATTAATTTGAATTTAAGCCCATCCAAAATAAATTTTTTTTCACAATTTATTATCAAATTATCTTCTAAATGCAAATTTGAAATTTGTAAATCTTGAATTTTGATAACCTTACCAATTTCTCTACCTGTAACTGACCTTTGTAAATGCTATTAACCCTTACAGCGAATTCCAAAATGTATAAAATCTGTATAGAAACAATATAATAGAATTCAACCTTCAACTGGCTCAACTACAAAGCGCACTAAATATAAATCGTACTGCTTGAAATTATCTATTCGTAAATTTTTCAGCTATTTCGGTGGCTGCTGTCTGAGTCATTCCACACACACACACACAAACACACACCCGCACAACCAGAAATATGCACAACTTAATACCCAAAAAATTGAAAAAAGTTTTGTCAAGAAATATATAGAGAGAATAGAGCTGTCGCCTGTCATCATGTGACATTTTTTTGAATGAAGCCACTAGGAAATGGCAGCAACAGGAGGCGCGTTGCTGGGCAAAGGAGGTCGTTTTCAATATACAATATATATCTATACAAATATCAGCGACAAGACAAGATATGCCATGTATATGTGTGCACTATATGGCGGCTATATAGTGTTCGTACCCGAAACGTGTTCAAGCGCAATAAATTATAAATGAGCCTCGAAGCGACGCAACTTTTGACTGGGGCCCCAACCTCGTGGCCAACCCCTGCCCATTGCCTTTGGCCACCTTTTTCCTGAGTGGAACCGAAATCAACAAAAGAATGACAAAGCCAAATGTGTGTGTGGGTGGGTGTTTGGAACCAGCAACGCATTTCTCGTCAACACACATTATATAGAATGAAAGATACACGTACTATATACATAGTACAAGCATCTATCTATGTGTATCTTTGTATCTACGTATCTATAGCGTGTAGCTTGGCATTGTGGGAGATGAACGCTCGTCCGTCAGCTAGTTCCAACAATGTTGCCGTCACAGTTGTTGTTGTTGTTCTTGTCAAGGAACTGGGCAGGCAGCATATAGAAACACACACACACGCACACACACTCTAATACACTCTAATGCTCGCTTATTTGCTTTGGCATTTCGTTTGTCGCAGCCAAAAGAAATAATGTATATCGTCTACAACAAATTCTTCTTTCAACGCGGCTAAGCTCTTTTTTTGTGTCCTACAACATGGCAAATAATGCGTTCCTTATCAGCCGAAACTCGCATGCATATCACTAAATAAACAGGCGACGACAACGATGATGACAGCCAAAAAAAAATATTTAAAAAATGAACAAAAAAATAAAAATTTGTTTTTTTTTTGTCTTGTTTAATTTTGGTTTTTACCTTTATAACGCTCATCATGCGCTTGTATGTATTTATTTATTTTTTTTTGGTGTGGCTTCTTATCAAAATCATCAAAGACGAAAAAGAAAACAAAAATATTTTGCCTTGGCTACTGCTTTATAAAGTCACAAGTTTGTTGTTCCCTGTTTCACAATCTCTCTTTTAAATATCTGACAATTTTTTTCAAGTTTTTTTTAATATAAAATTCAAAAGTTCTTAAGTAAAATGTTGGTAAGAGCAAAATGGATGATTCTCAAAAATACTTATTTAATATATTGGTTTTATACAATGTCCGTCTTGCTGTCCGTCTGTCCGTATGAACGCAATTATTTTCGCCGCTATTGAAGCTAGAGACTTGCAATTTTGGATATATACTCGTGTGTACCCGCGTCAGAT